>JAVGWX010000007.1:103050637-103255637 GCA_036924085.1 Ariolimax columbianus | reverse complement strand
TATCTCCAGGCCTCAGGTCCGGCTTGGCCCATGTCTGAGGAGACCCTCCAGACATAACATCATCTCTCTCCACTGAGAACAAGCCGCTTATCTTAGCTAAGCGTGAGCTACGTTGGGCCGCAATTCAAAGTTAACTTTGATACCTGTCCCATCTGTTCCCCAATTTTACCTGCTTATAGCTAGCTAGCTGTCACAGGGCACACACCGTTTTGTGTTGTCATTGGTAGAGCATCTATCCATCGACACATTCTCTGAAGTCATCATCTCAATCTCCCTTCTGATACCGGAAGCTGTTGTTATACAAGTATAAGCACGCGTCCGCTTCATGAGACAGAGGGGGAGAGGGAGATAGAAGGAGACAGAGGGGGAGAGGGAGATAGTCAGAGACAGAGGGGGAGAGAGAGATAGTCGGAGACAGAGGGGGAGAGGGAGATAGTCGGAGACGGAGGGGGAGAGGGAGATAGAAGGAGACAGAGGGGGAGAGGGAGATAGTCGGAGACAGAGGGGGAGAGAGAGATAGTCGGAGACAGAGGGGGAGAGGGAGATAGTCGGAGACAGAGGGGGAGAGGGAGATAGTCGGAGACAGAGGGGGAGAGAGAGATAGTCGGAGACAGAGGGGGAGAGGGAGATAGTCGGAGACGGAGGGGGAGAGAGAGAGAGATAGTCGGAGACAGAGGGGGAGAGGGAGATAGTCGGAGACAGAGAGGGAGAGGGAGATAGTCGGAGACAGAGGGGGAGAGGGAGATAGTCGGAGACAGAGGGGGAGAGGGAGATAGTCGGAGACAGAGAGGGAAAGAGAGAGATAGTCGGAGACAGAGGGAGAGAAAGAGCTAGAAGGAGTACGCGAGTGATCTTGGCTGGTAGGACGGGCTGAACCCATGTCTTGCGCATGTCCAAAAATATGTCAAACGTGATGCTTGTTCCCGTTAATGTCAGTTTAGAAAATAGTTTGAGAAGTCTTGACGAGTCAGTTAGGATACACTTGTCACAGACATCTCGATATCCCTCTTCACTTACACTTGATATTTCTTGTCACGGACATTTTGATATCTCTCGTCACATCATACTTTATATCGTGACATACAGCTTGATATCTCTAGTCCCATACAACTTGATATCTCTAGTCACATACAGCTTGATATCTCTAGTCACATACAGCTTGATATCTCTAGTCACATACAGCTTGATATCTCTAGTCACATACAGCTTGATATCTCTCGTCACATACAGCTTGATATATCTCGTCACATACAGCTTGATATCGTATCACGTATATCTTTATGGATCTCGCGCGTACCTTTTGATATTTCTCGTCCTAAAAATCATGATTTGTTTGTCACACGCTTGATATATCTCTTCACATACATCTTGATATCTCTCGTCACAAACACGTTGATATTTCTCATTGCAAACATCATGACATCTTTCGTCACGTACCTCTCGACATCTCTCGCCACAGCTTTCTCGACATCTCTCGTCACATCCAACTCGACATCTCTCGTCACGTGCCACTCGACATCTCTCGTCACGTACCTCTCCATCTCTGTTGTCAGGTAGATCTCGATATCTGACTCTCCCCACAACCACCTGCTACAATGATAGAGACACAAACCTCCTGTTTGGTTCACGAGACTGCGTTACTCAAATTTCCAGAAAACGATCCTGGGCATCAGTTAGTCAGTCAGTCAATCAGTCAGTCAGTCCGTCAGTCCGTCAGTCAATTAGTCCATCAGTCAGTCCGTCAGTCAGTCAGTCCGTCAGAGAGTCAGTCCGTCCGTCAGTCAGTAACTCAGCCAGTAAGTTAGCCCGCCAGCCAGTAAGTAAGTAAACCAGTCAGTCCGTCAGTCAGTAAGTCAGCCAGTAAGTCAGCCTGTCAGCCAGTAACTCAACCAGTAAGTCAGCCCGTCAGCCAGTAACTCAACCAGTAAGTCAGCCCGTCAGTCAGTAACTCAACCAGTAAGTCAGCCCGTCAGCCTGTAACTCAACCAGTAAGTCAGCCCGTCAGCCAGTAACTCAACCAGTAAGTCAGCCAGTAACTCAACCAGTAAGTCAGCCCGTCAGCCAGTAACTCAACCAGTAAGTCAGCCAGTAACTCAACCAGTAAGTCAGCCCGTCAGCCAGTAACTCAACCAGTAAGTCAGCCCGTCAGCCAGTAACTCAACCAGTAAGTCAGCCCGTCAGCCAGTAACTCAACCAGTAAGTCAGCCCGTCAGCCAGAAACTCAACCAGTAAGTCAGCCCGTCAGTCAGTCAGTAAGTAAACCAGTCAGTCAGTAAGTCAGCCAGTCAGGCAGTAAGTCAACCAGTAAGTCAGTCAGTCCGTCAATCAATCAGTCCGTCAGTCAGTAACCCAACCAGTAAGTCAGCCCGTCAGCCAGTCAGTAAGTAAACCAGTCAGCCAGTCAGTAAGTAAACCAGTCCGCCAGTCAGGCAGTAAGTCAACCAGTCAGTCAGTCAGACAGAATCAAGCGGCAAAAACTCTTGCATTATGTGAAACTCTTGACTAAATAGACGAACAGTCATCGTCTGCTCATTGATATTCTGTCACGCCCTGACGTCATCTAACAGTCATGTGACATTTCTTCACGCTTCTCATCCAATCGACTTGTGCAATAAAAACCGCGCAATTTTGATGCCATAAATCCAAACCACCAGAGAATTCTAGAACCTTTACAACACAAAAACGACATGATACATGGTCTCGGCTTAATAAGGAACACAAAAACTATTCCTTACATGTGCTAATGTTTCAAGTCAGGATACAATGACGCGTCTGGTTATAGGCTCATTCCAGCTCTCGCGGGCCCTCCAGTGAACTGTGTACTTGCCTAACCAAGCGCTGCCCTGGACAAAGACATATATTTCTCAATAAGCCTGTTCGAAATCTTGTCCCATCAGTTTCTCAGAACTTGTGGTTTGAGGAAGCCGGCAATCAACAAGTGTCAAGTCCGCTCCATAAATGTAGAGTCCAGTGGTTGGACTTCAATCGTGCGAATCGTTGTGGACATCTTGCGACCAGATTCAAAACACCGGTCAGCAAGCGGTCGTTAGGAACTTGATATGACTTTAAGACATTATTTTATGACAGGACGTTATGAAATGACTTTAAGACATTATTTTATGACAGGACGTTATGAAATGAATTTAAGACATTATTTTATGGCAGGACATTATGAAATGACTTTAAGACATTATTTTATGACAGGACGTTATGAAATGACTTTAAGACATTATTTTATGACAGGACGTTATGAAATGACTTTAAGAAATGTCCTAAGAAAAGACTGAATGCTGAAAATTTTGAACAAAGACTGCCCACGATCTTCTACAGACTGGGAACTCCATGTGGCCGTCTAAGATCTCCTGCACACTTGAAACTCCATGTGGCCGTCCAAGATCTCCTGCAGACTGGGAACTCCATATGGCCGTCCAAGATCTCCTGCAGACTGGGAACTCCATGTGGCCGTCCAAGATCTCCTGCAGACTGGGAACTCCATGTGGCCGTCCAAGATCTCCTGCAGACTGGGAACTCATGTGGCCGTCCAAGATACAATAGTTCCCCTCGTTACTGGAAGTAGCGTAGTCAAATCTGTAACTTTACTTCAAGTTGTCTGGAGATAAAACAGACTTACAAAAAACGATGTTCTTTGTAAAAGAAACAAGGACCTTGATCTGAGGATGTAAGAGAAACCTGGACCTTGATCTGAGGATGTAAGAGATACGGGGACCTTGATCTGAGGATGTAAGAGATACGGGGACCTTGATCGGAGGATGTAAGAGATACTGGGACCTTGATCTGAGGATGTCAGAGAAACCGGGACCTTGATCCGAGGATGTAAGAGAAACCTGGACCTTGATCTGAGGATGTAAGAGATACGGGGACCTTGATCTGAGGATGTAAGAGATACGGGGACCTTGATCTGAGAATGTAAGATATACTGGGACCTTGATCTGAGGATGTAAGAGAGACTTGGACCTTGATCTGAGGATGTAAGAGAAACCTGGACCTTGATCTGAGGATGTAAGAGAAACCTGGACCTTGAACTGAGGATGTAAGAGAAACCTGGACCTTGAACTGAGGATGTAAGAGAAACCGGGACCTTGATCTGAGGATGTAAGAGAAACCTGGACCTTGATCTGAGGATGTAGAGAAACATGGGCCTTGATCTAAGGATGTAAGAGAAACCTGGACCTTGATCTGAGGATGTAAGAGAAACCTGTACCTTGATATGAGGATGTAAGAGATACTGGGACCTTGATCTGATAATGTAAGATATACTGGGACCTTGATCTGAGGATGTAAGAGAAACCTGGACCTTGATCTGAGGATGTAAGAGATACTAGGACCTTAATCTGAGGAGGTAAGAGATACTGGGATCTTGATCTGAGGATGTAAGAGATACTGGGACCTTGATCTGAGGATGTAAGAGATACTGAGACCTTGATCTGAGGATGTAAGAGATCCTGGGACCTTGATCTGAGGATGTAAGAGAAACCTGGACCTTGATCTGAGGATGTAAGAGATACTGAGACCTTGATCTGAGGATGTAAGTGATCCTGGGACCTTGATCTGAGGATGTAAGAGAAACCTGGACCTTGATCTGAGGATGTAAGATATACTGGGACCTTTATCTGAGGATGTAAGAGATGCTAGGACCTTGATCTGAGGATGTAAGAGATATGGGGACCTTGATCTGAGGATGTAAGAGTTACGGGGACCTTGATCTGAGGATGTAAGAGAAACATGAACCTTGATATGAGGATGTAAGAGAAACCTGAACCTTGATATGAGAATGTAAGAGAAACCGTGACCTTGATCTGAGGATGTAAGAGAAACCTGAACCTTGTTTTGAGGATGTAAGAGAAACCTGGATCTCTATCTGAGGATGTAAGAGAAACCGGGAGTTGATCTGAGGATGTTAGAGAAACCTGGACCTTGATTTGAGGATGTAAGAGCAACCTTTACCTGATATTCGTAAGATATTCGTCTTTGATAAGTTTCCTTTCTTAATCTGTCTGAGCTCTCTTCTTTTCAATCCATCTATAGCATCTACCATCTTAGGGGATTTGGCTATTTGGCGTAGGGGAATTTGGGATGTTTGTTTTAGATCTCTAACCACTTCCTGGTTTATGACTCGGTTTGCACTTGCAAGAACGTTTGTTATTGATATTTGGTGGCTTCTCTTTAATCTCCTTTTTCCATGCGATTTGCCCGGTCATATATTTATTGGGCGATTTAGCATTCGTTTAAACTCCTGTCCCTGCCGGAGTGTTTAAACAATTTCTTTGCGTCTCCAATATTTTCGATTTATGTGATGTTCTGCATTGCATTTATTGGTGTTGTTCTCATAGCTCCAGTGATGATATGTGTACCATAGTATTCGGTTGTATGAACTTTTCGGTAGTAATTTTTTGTTGCTGTGGACCATGCTGCTATCCCGTATTCTAGCACCGACCTCACGGTTTTTTGTTGCTGTGGACCATGCTGCTATCCCGTATTCGAGCACCGACCTCACGTTATTTGTTGATGTGGACCATACTGCTATCCCGTATTCTAGCACCGGCCTGAAATAACCCATGTACAGGTTCTGTAGGATCCTAGTCTCAGCTCCCCATGTTTAGCCTGATATCTTTCTCATTATGGCCATTCTGTTCTTAGCTTTGCTGGTGGCTTTTTGGGACATGGTTTTCTATGTGATGAAGTCAACAATAAAATGCTTTGAAGAACAACCCAGTTCATGACCCAGCTGAAGATTAGGTTAAAACAGTTAGGTTAGGACCGACTTGCTAAGGAGAAGGGAGGACCGACTGGCTAATGAGAAGGGAGGACCGACTGGCTCAGGAGAAGGGAGGACCGACTGGCTAAGGAGAAGGGAGGACCGACTGGCTAAGGAGAAGGGAGGACCGACAGGCTCAGGAGAAGGGAGGACCGACTGGCTAAGGAGAAGGGAGGACCGACTGGCTAATGAGAAGGGAGGACCGACTGGCTAATGAGAAGGGAGGACCGACTGGCTCAGGAGAAGGGAGGACCGACAGGCTCAGGAGAAGGGAGGACCGACAGGCTCAGGAGAAGGGAGGACCGACAGGCTCAGGAGAAGGGAGGACCGACAGGCTCAGGAGAAGGGAGGACCGACTGGCTCAGGGGAGTGGCGGACCGACTGGCTAAGGAGGAGGTATCCAAGAGGAAAAGCTGACTCGGTACCTAAAAATGCCTGCTGAAGTCGGATGTCTTTGACCGAAAGGTACAAATATCGCAGTCAAGCTGTAAACTAGACCAGAACGTTTTCCGTTGTACGGACTACATCCTGCTGCTTCCGGTCCTCCTCCTGGCTGGTAACGCGAGGTTGAGGACAAAGGACGAGGAAAATGAAGAAAAAAAAGAAGAGGAAGAAGAAGTTGAGATCCAGCACCACGGAGTACATGATGAGGTAGAATGTTCCACTTCATCTTCTTTCGTTCACTTTCAAATATTGTCTATATCTGCAATGTTGTCTCTTGTATACACTTCACTGTCTTTTGTAGTTCACATACAGGTCCATAAAGTTTCTCTTCCAGTCTTGTTTCTATGTGCCAGTGAGATTTTCTCTGTATATCATATTCGGGGAAGATTTATAGTATGTGCTCTGCTGCCTGGGGTGCCTGTCTGCATGTACACATGGCTGAGTTGCCAATCTTCATTTTTGTGTACATGTGGCTGTGGAGTCGGTTGTGTCCTGTTCTAAGGCGCAACACAACAGTTTGCTCTTGTCTGTTCATGTTATGGTAATCGTCTGGTGTTACTGTTGGTGGCTTTCTGATTGATTTGATCATCCTTATCTTCTGTTGGTGGCTTTCTGATTGATTTGATCATCCTTATCTTCTGTTGGTGGCTTTCTGATTGATTTGATCATCCTTATCTTCTGTTGGTGGCTTTCTGATTGATTTGATCATCCTTATCTTCTGTTGGTGGCTTTCTGATTGATTTGATCATCCTTATCTTCTGTTGGTGGCTTTCTGATTGATTTGATCATCCTTATCTTCTGTTGGTGGCTTTCTGATTTATTTGATCATCCTTATCTTCTGTTGGTGGCTTTCTGATTGATTTGATCATCCTTATCTTCTGTTGGTGGCTTTCTGATTGATTTGATCATCCTTATCTTCTGTTGGTGGCTTTCTGATTGATTTGATCATCCTTATCTTCTGTTGGTGGCTTTCTGATTTATTTGATCATCCTTATCTTCTGTTGGTGGCTTTCTGATTGATTTGATCATCCTTATCTTCTGTTGGTGGCTTTCTGATTGATTTGATCATCCTTATCTTCTGTTGGTGGCTTTCTGGTTGATTTGATCATCCTTATCTTCTGTTGGTGGCTTTCTGATTGATTTGATCATCCTTATCTTCTGTTGGTGGCTTTCTGATTGATTTGATCATCCTTATCTTCTGTTGGTGGCTTTCTGATTGATTTGATCATCCTTATCTTCTGTTGGTGGCTTTCTGATTGATTTGATCATCCTTATCTTCTGTTGGTGGCTTTCTGATTGATTTGATCATCCTTATCTTCTGTTGGTGGCTTTCTGATTGATTTGATCATCCTTATCTTCTGTTGGTGGCTTTCTGATTGATTTGATCATCCTTATCTTCTGTTGGTGGCTTTCTGATTGATTTGATTATCATTATCTTCTGTTAGTATGTAACTGGCACAGCTGGTTGCTCGTCTGCAACACTCTCTTTTGCCAGTCGATCTGCTTTCTCGTTTCCTGGTACTCCACAATGACAATCTTGTGCAGGCTGTTCAGTTCAGACAGTAGAGCCTGTAGATTTGGCAGTTTCTCAAGTTTAAGTGCTTGGAGTGCTGATTGTGCATCTGTCAGAAATACTACAGGTTGTGAACTGACATTTGTGTTCAACAGTTTCTCAGTTTCCACATAAAGCGCTATGGGCAACCATGAGGATGTATAAAGTCAACGGAAATATTATAACGGTCCTTGAACACCTGTATGACAAGGCGTCTAGTGCAGTTCTTGTGAATGGGAGGCGAGGGGACTGGTTTCGCACATCAGTTAGTGTGAGACAGGGGTGTACACTCTCTCCAACTCTTTTCAACATATTCCTTGAGGGAATTATGAGTGAGGCACTTGGAGGTCACGTTGGTACTGTTAAGATAGGGGGCCGAACGATTACTAACCTTCGTTTTGCAGATGATATCGACGGGTTGGCGGGTTCAGAAGCAGAACTCCAGGAATGGGTCAGAAGGCTCGATGAAACAGCTCTTGACTATGGTTTGGAGATAAACGCTGGAAAGACAAAATTGATGGCCAACAACGCCACGGCCTTCAGCAGCAGGATAAAAGTTAACGGTCAGGAACTCGATGTGGTTGACCGTTTTAAATATCTTTGATCGGTTGTCAGTGATGAAGGATCAAAGTGTGAGGTGTTGGCCAGAATAGCACAGACAATAGCGGCGCTTGCACGGCTTAACACAATCTGGCAAGACAAACGGTTAGCACTACGCACGAAAATCAGATTAATGCGTACACTGGGCCTGTCAATATTCCTCTATGCGTGTGAGAAATGGACAGTTACAGCTGACCTTCAACGAAGGATACAGGCCTTGGTGATGAGATGTTTCCGAAAACTTTTAAACGTCACCTACAAAGATCGAGTTACAAATGAGGAAATACGAGATAGAATTACAACAGCAATAGGGCCTTTCGAAGATCTCTTGGCAACTGTCAGAAGAAGGAAACTCGCTTGGTACGGACACATATCGAGATCAAATGGTCTTGGTACGGTCACATATCGAGATCAAATGGTCTTGGTACGGTCACATATCGAGATCAAATGGTCTCGCAAATACAATCCTCCACGGGAAGGTGCATGGCAGACGATGAAGAGGCCGGCCCAGAAAGAGATGGAAGGACAACAGAAAAGAATGGACCAGTCTCCGACCAGAAGAGTCACAGGCAGCGGCATCTGACAGATAGGGGTGGCGTGGGGTTGTGAAGATATCTTCATGTGTGCCCCAACGACCTCACCGGTTACTGGATGACCTGGCCTGACCGGACCTGACCTTGATTCCCTGTATGCCTGCATCATATGTATGACAGAATTTCCCAGTTGGAACTCTGACTGTATCCCTAATGTTGTTTGGGTATTCTATGTACACTCCCGCTCCACCATTCTTTACTGCATTCTGTGCTGACCCATCTGTGTATACTCTGATCCAGAGGTCTTGTGGGTATTCTTCATCCAGGAAATTCAGGATCACTATCCTACGTTGCACACTGTTCTGTTCATCCTTGTCTAATATTCCTTTCACTTTTGTTTGAATGCATACTGATAGTCCGTGCTCCTCTCTCCAAGGGGTTTGTTCTGGCACAGACTTTAGGGGGATGTCAACTTCAAGTAGATCTATATTTTTGCCTGCGAAGTCGTTTCGCCTGATGCATAATACTACTTCTTTTCAGTCTTCCCATTGCTAAATTTTGAAATCTGTCTTTCATTGGATGGCTCGGCATGCAGAGGAACTTTTCTGCCTGTGTTAATACCTTTGTGTCTCTGCGCTCTCTTAGTGCTTGTATCCTTCCCATTTTCTCCATCTCCGCTATAGGTGTTGATTTCATTGCTCCTGTAATGACCCTAAGTGCCTGATTTTGCACCTTATCCACCTCTTTTAGGGTAGTGTTTGCTGCAGGGCACCACGCTGCTGACCCATATTCCAGATGTGGCCGTATACCTTGTTGGTAAACTTTGTTAAGTAATTTTCCACTAGCACCCCATGTGGTTCCACTTAATTTTCTCAGGATGGCTAACTTCCTCCTGGCTTTTTTGGCTGCTTTGTTGACGTGTTCCCTCCATGTCAACCTATCATCAAATGTAACTCCAAGATAGGTGGGTTGTTTATCTTCTTTGAGGTGTTCTCCATTTATCTTGATAACTCCAGCTTTTTGTTTTGGGGAGAGGGTGAAAAGCGTAGTGCTACATTTTTCGGTGTTAATGTTTACACACCGTCTGTTTGTCCATGAAGTCAAGGTATCAATAGCTCTTTGCAGCATTCTGGTGGCCACTGTTGCTTGCTCATTTACACACCATATTACCAAGTCGTCTGCGTACATTGCAACTTTTGTTCCTTGTGGTAGCTCAGCAATCAGGTCATTGATGAAGACTATGAAAAGTGTAGGGGAAAGAACTCCTCCCTGAGGGACACCATGACGCAGTAGAATTTTCTTACTCTTGAGACCATCTAGTTGGACTCTGGCTCTTCTGTTATGTAAGTATGCTTTTATCCATTTGTACATCCTACCCATCACTCCATTATTTCTCAGTTTCTGTAAAAGTCTTTCTTTCCAGACTTTATTAAAAGCTTTCCTTAAGTCTATCCATGCTGCTAATACTAATTTCTTGTACTGGAATGCGTCCTCGATCTCTTGTGAGAGGTGTGTTGCCTGGTCTTCAGTGGAGTTGCATTTCCTAAATCCTGCCTGCTATGGCACAAGAAGGTTTTGGCTCTCAAGATGCCACTACAGCCTTAGGTTGATGATACGTTCCATTGTTTTACATATGCAGCTTGTGAGGCTGATTGGTCTATAGCTGGATGCCATGGAACTGTCTTTCCCTGGTTTTGAGAGTGGTATCATGATTGCTTCTCTCCAGGTCTGTGGGACTGTACCTGATGTCCAACAAATGTTGAAGATCTGAAGCAGCTTTGTTTTTGCTGCTGTTCCCAAGTTCTTGATCATCTCATTGGACAGCTCCGTCTGTTCCTGGCGACTTTCTCATTTTCAGTTTGGATATTGCAAACTCCAGTTCTTTGTTTGTGATTGGTGTCTGCATAACTTCGGGCATGGCACCATCTCGCTCTGTATGTGATTGGTGTCTCCATAACTTCGGGCATGGCACCATCTCGCTATGTATGTGATTGATGTCTCCATAACTTCGGGTATGGCACCATCTCGCTCTGTATTTTGTCGTTCCTCACGAACACTTCGTTGTTTCTCTCTGTCTACTTCAATGTTGCTATCTTTTGCAAAAGAGTCCACAAAGTAATCAGCGGCTTGTTTGCATGTGAGGATGTTTCCATCTTTGTTTAATGAAATCTTTGTGTTTCTCTGTGCACCCTCATCATTAAGTTGTTTTACCAACTTCCACAGTTTCCTGGTATCCTTTTCTAAGTTCAGAGACTCTATTTTCTCCCTCCAACTTCTTCTTCTAGCCTGCAACTTTTCCCTTTCAAATTTAGCCTTCGAATGTTGATATTTTTGGTGGTGTTCTTGACATGGACTAATCTCTGCTTGCTTTCTAGATATTTCTACCTCGTTTTGCAGTTGCTCTAATTGACTATTCAAGTATGGCCTATATTGTTTGCGGAAAGTGTTCCACTGATCAGGACTGTAGCAAACACAACAGAAGTGGCTGATGTGGACGAATCAATGATACACACCTTGGTTAATGAGACACCATCTATTTATTCATGAACAAAAATCCGCACAAGTTGAATGTATCTTCTTGATTCTTCCACAAATAATCATTCTTTGAGTTCTGCCATAATTCTGGGAGATCAGATAATCAGGACCTACTAAATCTCACAGCAGTTCCGCCGGACCCTTTACCTGTACAGCGGATCATATTTTGGGGGCCTAGAATTGTCCATGTGTCAACTCGTATAATATCAGTGCGAGGTTGATATACACAGAGAGAAACTTCCACACCTGGTCTGTCAGATCAGCCAGGTAGGTAGCTGGATCAGCCAGGTAGGTAGCTGGATCAGCCAGGTAGGTAGCTGGATCAGCCAGGTAGGTAGCTGGATCAGCCAGGTAGATAGCTGGATCAGCCAGGTAGGTAGCTGGATCAGCCAGGTAGGTAGCTGGATCAGCCAAGTGGTTAACTAGAGTCACGAATAAAGGTCAATGAGGTCATACAGTGAGGTCACTCAGGTCATACAGGGAGGTAACTGGGGTCATACAGGGAGGTAACTGGGGTCATACAGGAAGGTAACTGGGGTCATACAGGGAGGTAACTGGGGGTCATACAGGGAGGTAACTGGGGTCATACAGGAAAGTAACTGGGAACAGGCAGGGAGGTAACTGGGATGAGACAGGGAAGTAACTGGGGTCAGTCAAGGGGTAACTGGGATCAGGCAGAGAGGTAACTGAGGTCAGGCAGGGGGGTAACTGAGTTAAGGCGGGGGGTAACTCGTGTCAGGCAGTGGGGTAACGGGTCAGACAGGGGGGTAACTGTATCACATAGGGAGGTAACTGGGGTAATACAGGGAGGTAACTGGTGTCATACAGGGAGGTAGTTGGAGTAATATTGGAGGTAACTGGGGTCGTACAGGAAGGTAATTGGGGTCATACAGGGAGGTAACTGGGGTCATACAGGGAGGTAACTGAGGTCATACAGAGAGGTAGCTGGGGTAATGCAGGGAGGTAACTGGGGTCATACAGGGAGGTAACTGGGGTCATACAGGGAGGTAACTGGGGTCAAACTGGGAGATAACTGGTGTCGTATTGGAAAGTAACAGGGATCATACAGAAAGCCAACTTGGGTCATGTACGGAGGTAACTGGGGTCATACAGGAAGGTAACCGTGGTCAGACAGGAATGTACCTTAGGTCATACAGGGAGTTGGGCGACGGCGTGGGCTAGTGACACGGCTCACAACCCTAAGGTTATGGGTTCGAGCCCCATCACAGCACCGTCCGTTACCCAGGGGAAGCTAACCCGTAGAAAATGCATCAGAAAGCAGACCCTTACATAAAATGCATGCTGAAATCGGATGCACTGGGCCGACAGGCGCAACATAAAAACCACAGTGCAACGCACACCACCTTGGGGATTAAAGAAATAAAGCGAAAGCAAAAAACCAAAAAATATACTAGGAGGTAAAGAGGTCAGGCAGGGATTAACTGGGGTCAGGCAAGGTGGGAGGGGAAGGGAGGGAGGGTTAGGGCGGGGGGGGGGGATAACTGATGTCAGGCAAGGAGGTAACTGGGATCAGTAAAGGTGGTAACTAGAGACAGACGGAGAGGCTACTGGGGTCAGGCAGGGAGGTCACTGGGGTCAGGCAGGAAGATAACTTGGTTACATGTTCAACAAGCCACACCTGGAGATAACGGTGGAATTTAATTGGGGTCAGACATGGAGATAACTTGCATCTGACAAGAAGGTGTGGAAGATATTACTGCCATATGGTTGGAGGCAACTCATGCAGGAGTGCCAGTCTCTTATCGAGAGCGAATCCATGACGATTGTCAGAGAGGCAAGAAACTAAGCCCGTGAGACCAACATCAGTTCTACCCCGCTGTCCAGAACCATTTGCAGATAGATATCACTGAGCTGTTGGCGGAAACGCTCAGGTAGTTCTTGGCCAGTCGACAGATGGTGGAGGTGAGGCCTTGACCAGTCCCCCGAGTGTATGTCATACCCCTCTGACCACAGATGGTGAAGTAGGTGACCTTGGGGAACTTGCATGTGAACCCCTCCTTGGCTATAAAATCTGCCATAGCGACTGTAGCCGAGCAAGTTAGGATAATATTTGGGCAAGTAACACAGTTATGTGCGTTATTGCACGGCCTGGTGCCTGAATAGCAGTGGGGGGGGGGGGGGGGGGGGCGCGCTAGTGTGTAGGTGGGAAACTACTGACCAGCAAGTCCCTCAGGTTTCTGTCCCGGTTGTAGGCAGCAAGCGGAGGAGCGGGAAAAACAACCATAGAAGTGGACGGGCCAGAATGAAGAATAAGAAGATGACAGAATAAGATATTCAGGACAAACACACAGTGACGGTTTTATGTGATAACACGTATCACACGGTCAGACAAGGTGAGTAAGAGTGAGGGAGTCCTGATTGGAGATGGGGAGAACAGGCTGAATGGTGGAGGAGATATTGATCTCAGGGTAAGTGGCTCACGGAAGGTCAAGCATCTCGTGGAGTCTGAGAAAAAAGTCATGGTTGTCCTGACGTAGGCGTGGGAGGGCTCAGTCTCCCAGCCATAGTCTCTTGCTTATCCGACGATCGTCCTCGATTCGCCTTTGAAGACAAACTTATCTCCCGCTTGAACTTCCTCCAGTCACATGGTATTAATATGTTCCACACCTTTCCCTAGATCCTCATCTCTACCTGCCTCCAGTCACATGGCATGAATATGTTCCACACCTTTCCCTAGATCCTCATCTCTACCTGCCTCCAGTCACATGGCATGAATATGTTCCACACCTTTCCCTAGATCCTCATCTCTACCTGCCTCCAGTCACATGGCATTAATATGATCCACAACTTTCCCTAGATCCTCATCTCTACCTGCCTCCAGTCACATGGCATTAATATGATCCACAACTTTCCCTAGATCCTCATCTCTACCTGCCTCCAGTCACATGGCATTAATATGTTCCACACCTTTCCCTAGATCCTCATCTCTACCTGCCTCCAGTCACATGGCATTAATATGATCCACAACTTTCCCTAGATCCTCATCTCTACCTGCCTCCAGTCACATGGCATTAATATGATCCACACCTTTCCCTAGATCCTCATCTCTACCTGCCTCCAGTCACATGGCATTAATATGATCCACAACTTTCCCTAGATCCTCATCTCTACCTGCCTCCAGTCACATGGCATTAATATGTTCCACACCTTTCCCTAGATCCTCATCTCTACCTGCCTCCATCTACCTACCTTCATCTATTGGCCTTTATCTTTTCTCTCTACCTTTATCCATCTTTCCTTATCTGGCCGCTATTTGCCTCTGCCGACTTCCTACGCCCTCTTGGCCTCTTCATCCCGCCTTTGTCTGTTATTGGGCCCCTGCGTCTGACCCGCCAAGTGCGATACGACTATTTCTCAGTTAAGTATTTTCGCATTGATATATTGATATCCCTCATCTTTGTATGCTTCCCTGCTGCCATGATTTGATGGTTAATTATTGGTGTTTGCTGTTCTTGATGAAGGCCTATTGGTCATAAGAGAAATGTGGGACGTCCAGAGAACACCTGTCGAAGAACGGTAGAAGAGGAAGAAATGGCAACTGAGGTATCAATAGCTTAGCTCAAGAAGACGACTTGAAATATGGATCTGCGAAGAGCAATCATTGAGGCCTATGTTTGAAGTAACACCAGAAGACAAAGAAATTTGAAATGAACAAAGTTCACAGATAGCTGTACAAAACGTTGGCAGATGGCTGTACAAAACGTTGGCAGATGGCTGTACAAAACGTTGGCAGATGGCTGTAGAAAACGTTGGCAGATGGCTGTACAAAACGTTGGCAGATGGCTGTACAAAACGTTGGCAGATGGCTGTACAAAACGTTGGCAGATGGCTGTACAAAACGTTGGCAGATGGCTGTACAAAACGTTGGCAGATGGCTGTACAAAACGTTGGCAGATGGCTGTACAAAACGTTGGCAGATGGCTGTACAAAACGTTGGCAGATGGCTGTACAAAACGTTGGCAGATGGCTGTACAAAACGTTGGCAGATGGCTGTACAAAACGTTGGCAGATGGCTGTACAAAACGTTGGCAGATGGCTGTACAAAACGTTGGCAGATGGCTGTAGAAAACGTTGGCAGATGGCTGTAGAAAACGTTGGCAAATGGCTGTACAAAACGTTGGCAGATGGCTGTACAAAACGTTGGCAGATGGCTGTACAAAACGTTGGCAGATGGCTGTACAAAACGTTGGCAGATGGCTGTACAAAACGTTGGCAGATGGCTGTAGAAAACGTTGGCAGATGGCTGTACAAAACGTTGGCAGATGGCTGTACAAAACGTTGGCAGATGGCTGTACAAAACGTTGACAGATAATATGTTGTTGTTAATTGTGCAGAATGACATAAATCTGCCCGGACATTAATCAACTGTTTCTTAAAATTAACAAGTTGTCAGCACTTTTACTACTGTCAGGTCAGGTCAGATCAGGTCAGGTCAGATGTTGACTGTAATGTGTTAACTAGAACATGGCTCTTTTTATCTGCACAAAACATAAGAACGAGAAAGTGTATGGTCTGATAACTTGCATCACTTCCGTGTTGGTACAACAATGGGATTTTGTCATGTTTCTGAATCGTGTTTCGACCCTTGACTAATATTTCGCCATGTTTGTGGTCTGAATTCTCTGCCCCACGACAACTACAATTTTCTTCAGTTAGGTACGGTTACATATTTCAGACTTCATATACCGATATTAATGTGGCAGACAATCATGGACATGAGGTATAAAATTACAGCTAGTCTGCAGCACTTATATTTCACGTCGTCTCTCAGATCTGATATCGAATTATTTCGTTCGATTCCGATTCTTAATCAAATACAGATTTTGTTACATTTTTCATGGGAGGAATAATGTTACGATGTAAAATTGTTAAGTTTGAGATATGGTACTTGGAAAATTCAAAATTTACATTCATGAATATGCTACACTGAGATGGTGGATATGTCGCCACAAGAATGTGGGATGTGTACGTGAAACAAGGCAATCCGTCAAGCTAGCGTTACCAGACATAGCGTTGTTGCTAACCCCCTTTTGTGGATTGAGTGGATTATACGGGCTGGTAACGTTCTCCAGAAATCGGATTGTTTGTAACTCTCCCTGTGGATTAAGTGGATTATACGTGCTGGTAACGTTCTCCAGAAATCGGATTGTTTGTAACTCTCCCTGTGGATTAAGTGGATTATACGTGCTGGTAACGTTCTCCAGAAATCGGATTGTTTGTAACTCTCCCTGTGGATTAAGGGGATTATACGCTTTAATGACACGAACAGTGAAAGCTACCTCAAACTAAAGAGTTTGTCGATCACACGGGGGTAGTAATCGTAGAGCTACCGCTCAGGGCCGTGCTGTCACATTCTTCAAGCTTCTGGGAGAAGTTTAGTAGCGAGCCACGTGCCCCAGGAGTCACTCAAGATGTACTTCAGACCACCAGGTGTATCAGCTCACAGATCTGATCCGTCAGTAAACCTGAGGAGAAACACCATCTACTTTACTGGTTGAGATCAGATACAGGTCGTGTTCCCTTGCATCTCCCAGCCGTGTTGTCTTGTCAATATGTTTAGTAGCTTCAATCGGTCACAGATCAGTAAGGCAGTTTTCCTACTTCTGTGGCATCTAGTCACCATCGTGTGATAAGTAAACATCACCTTTATTATATCAATCATTTCAGACGATGCTAATCTTCCCAAATGTTGACATCACATTTATATAGCAGACGATAGGTTGCGCTGTAATGCAAATGAAAACCATTCTGTTTATTATTGACAGTCTAACTGCTTGGTTACAGAATACCAATTCGTGTGTGGCACAGGCCCGGAAATCTGTACGCTTCTATCTTTCCTCCCTCTTTCTGCCGCTCGGACACTCACAAAGTGGATTCCGCGCTTCTCGACCAGTGGAGCTCAGCTAATCCATTTCCTCAACACATTATTATTGGTATGTTGAGGAGGACATCGTTTTACCTGAAGGTTTAGGTTTGAACCTCCGTCTGACGACTGTCAGAAGTTTGTTGTATGTGTGTAGAGTGCTCATAGAATGCAGTCCGTGCTATAGTTTCGCTAAATCCTTCAATATCCACCAATTACTGGACCAATTTTCATTCTGATTCAGGCACAGACAACCAGCAATGTCACTCCGCAACTTCTTGCCTCGATTAAAAGTGAAGGTAAATGGTACCAGGCACTGTTGTCAGGGATGAAGTGTTCGAGCGGTTAGTCTGCTAGGTCACAATTTGTTAATGAGGTGGGATGGTTAGTTCTTTACGGTGAGTCAGGTACCCATTTACAACCCTGTCGGCTGGAGCGTGTCAATAATGGCAGTCGAAC
This sequence comes from Ariolimax columbianus, assembly GCA_036924085.1. NCBI lineage: Eukaryota > Metazoa > Mollusca > Gastropoda > Stylommatophora > Arionidae > Ariolimax > Ariolimax columbianus. Next base: position 103,237,854 of record JAVGWX010000007.1, on the reverse strand, counting down.
CCGTTAACTTTGCCGTCAGAACAACTGCTCTACCACTTCTTGCTGAGACACATCTGCTAGCCTAAATCATTTCATGTTGTGCCTCCCCTCAGTACATATGTTAGACACATCTTCTCTATCTTTCTTCCACTATCTCTCCCTCTGTGTGTGTTTGTGTGTTTGTGTGTTTGTGCGTGTGTTTATATCGTTCTTGCCATAATGTATTATAACTTTGCTCATCTCTTCTCTTGTGACAAGAAATGTTCAATGATAGTGTGGCTGTTTCAGTGTTCATCGTGTTGCTGCAGTTATGCCTCTGGTGATATCGTTTAAGATACGCGTAACAAGTTTCCATTAGCAACCGAACTACTTCGTGAAGGCACCATTAATCGGCTCTGACAGCAGATATTAACAGCTGATACGTTCTTCTTGTGTTCGTTCTGAAAGGGACGTTTTTTTACGTTGTCTCGTTATTTACAGCGAGTCTGCGATATCATCTCCTTTCGGCCCGACACATCTGTTTTAGCATCCTATTTTGGATCCTATTCTCTAAACCAGGCAACACGGCACTACAGCTGGGTTCCATGGCCGCCATTTGAGGCGCGATTTGGTCTTGAATAGTTCTGGTTGGCTAATCCTCACGCAAGCAGCCAGCTAATGGTTGCTGGCACTGACACAACCCGAACCCCTTCGGGTTGTGAGCCGTGCCACTTAACCACTAGACCACGCCTTCCCTGGCGACAGGATATAACACGTGTGGGTGACTGGACGACAGCAGTGACACGTGTGGGTGATTGGGTCTTGTCGATAGGACATGACACGTGTGGGTGCCTGGACGACAGGATATGACACGTGTGGGTGGCTGGACGAAAGGATGGGAACATGTGTGGGTGATTGTAACATATTTGTTAGGGATTGTGCGAGTAGATGTTCCACATGTCCTGAAATGCTGGGCGTCATGGCGACCTTGTGCACCTGGTAAAGGAACCCTTGACAAATAAGACGCATGTCCTTTACAGAACCTCGCTTTATGCAACCGCCAACCTACCTGGCTGTTATAAGTTTGTTAGCAAGTATGCAGGTACCGAAGGTTGCCATTAACTTTATGTACGCCACGGAGCGATCACCCGTGAAAAAAATCTCCGTGTCTGTCAAACTATGCACGCTAGGATTCAAACCTGGTGCGTTGGGAATGTGAAATAGACCCCTAACGGATCCGCCATTAATACCAGTGGCTTATGTTCATCGGTGATCATGTTTTGTGATTGGTACCCGACAGTGCACGTGAGTAAGTATGTCATCCAGGCTGTACAGCTGTTCCTGTCAGACCGGCAGGTGCGTTTATTCCAGGTCACTCCCAGTTTACGTTTAACGAAGATGTAGTTTGTAATATATCTCAGCTTTTCTTGATTAAATTTCTGATGTGTCTGTACGAGTAGCTATATCGTGGCCTGCAGGCCCCAGACAGTGATCTGTTTGTGCGTAAGTATGTGTGCACGCGCTAGATGTGAGGCTCCAAACGTCTGCGTCTGTAATCTCATGTTTACACTGCCGAGAGGCAATAACGATCGAGGAAGATGGTAAGGGAGAGAACCTGATATATTCTTATCAGGCTGTTGCGGGCTATGAGTAAATGGGCCCGACTTAAAATGGACACTTAAATCAAACAAGTCTTTTCAAATGAGATTCCTTGACCCGGACGTTACTTTCTCTAACCTAGTCTGGGAGCTGTTATCTTGCAGCCAGGCTCACGTGACCAGAAGCACCCAGTTAACGCGGTGTTAGTGGCCACGCCCATCTTTGAAACTGCTGTATCTCAGCTATCAGGTTCTACCTTCCCGTGACTGATTCCATCTGTTCAATTATAGATTGAGTCCTTTCGGTTAGATTAGGTCGTGCCTGCCTATTTAGCTAAGCGTCCATACAGAATGACTCGCTAGTCATGATATGACCAGACAGACTCTTTTTGTGTTGTGTACTCTGACTATTGACCGTCTCAGTGGTATAGCTCTCGTATCGAAAAGCAGAGGTATGGTATTCAATCCACGCTATCGATACGCTCCTGTCGACAAAGATGAAGATGGGTATATGGCTTTTGTTCGGGAAGAAATCGCAGCGAGGAAGGGAACTTACGACCGCACCTCATAACAATCTGAGACATCGTACAATGAATATTTTAACACTTGATCCCCGGCAGCAGTGTCTGTTACTAAGCCCCCATGGCATTTCCCTGTTCGGTCTAAGCCTGTGGTATTTCTGTTGCCCAGAACGACGGACATGCCTGCATACTTCCTCAGACCACGTCCGTTGCCTTACGACTTAATAGGTGACATGCCCGATTGGCTTGGGTTGTCTCTTTGGATCGATAGACTTGCAACTCTTGGGCATCGTCTGTGGTCAGTGAGCGCTTATAAGGGATGCTAGCGATCTGCTGTTAGCCCGATCCTCTCGCATTCTAGTCTTTAAGCTAGACTGACATAAAATTGGTCCTAGGTATGATTTCCATCCCTTTGTTAAAAGCTAGTTTTATTGTGGCCTATCTATCACGCTAACCTTATTGTAGACTATCTGCCAGGCTAACCTTATTGTAGGCTATCCACCTGGCTAGTTGTATTGTAGGCTATCCACTTAACTAGTTGTATTGTAGACTATCCACCTGGCTAGTTGTATTGTAGACTATCCACTTAACTAGTTGTATTGTAGACTATCCACCTGGCTAGTTGTATTGTAGACTATCCACTTAACTAGTTGTACTGTAAACTATAAGTGTGGGCAATGCCACGTGTGTGTTGTCTAGTGATCACAGCGTTGATGCTTGCTGTCCGTGTGTGGGAACATCACACTGTTCAACCAGAAACCTGCCACCAAACATGCTCTTTTGTTCGCCACCATCAGAACTCCAATTGCGCAGGATTGTATTCTGGGGCAGTTACACATGTGGGTCTCGCTCGGGCACCCCACCAACCTCCACCCCCACATGATGGGGCAGTTACACATGTGGGTCTCGCTCGGTCACCCCACCCCCCCCCCCCCACACATGATGGGACAGTTACACATGTGGGTCTCGCTCGGTCACCCCCCCCCCCCACATGATGGGACAGTTACACATGTGGGTCTCGCTCGGTCATCCCCCCCCCCCCATATGATGGGACTGTTACACATGTGGGTCTCGCTCGGTCACCCCACCCACCTCCACCCCACCCCCACATGATGGGACAGTTACACATGTGGGTCTCGCTCGGGCACCCCACCCTCCTCCACCCCCTCCCCCACATCGTCATCAATGTGAACACTGGCATCTACAGAGAAGATCACCTCACAATGATTCGTACATAAAATATGCATGACCATTATATACAATTATCAAACATACTTTGTTGTGTTGTTCCGTTTGATTTGGTCTAGTCTTAGCAGTTCTTGTTGTGCTTGTGTATGTGTAAGTGTGTGTGAATATATATATACACAGAGAGAGAGAGACATACTCCCACACACACGAGGTTAAGTCACTATGTACGTCACAAATGGATACTTTAACCAAAGTAATGATAAGTCTGGAAAACCATTAATGCCTGCACTTACCTTGCCCACTATTCCGCAGTATACTTTCCAGTAACATCTGGTTATCAGTGCACCCAAAGCCTGCATCATGTCATCTGGTTATCAGTGCACCCAAAGCCTGCATCATATCAATCGTTGATCTGCTGTCTAAGCCTCATTTACACGTTATGTACAACGTCTTCGTTATTCGAGAAACGTCTTCATCAAGTTGGGATAATATAGTGTGTTACTAGCTAAACCACGCAAACACTCTTTTGCAGTTGCTGCAGTTTCTATCGTTACTGGCTTGTCAGCTCGAATCTCATTCCTTAACAGATACTCATATTACAACATGGATTGGACGACCAGGTCGTGGTTCATCAACAATCTCTGTGCGAACTTGAGACAAATAATTTGACTGACCCAGATATGCACCGCTTTACCCAACAAACATTTCTCACCGTGAGCAGAAAGCATCACTTTACCATTATCTTTTGCAGAAACTTTGTTTCTAAAATGACAAAAGCACAGCATCCTGCCGTTCTTTGATTGCACGCTCTGAGAGCATTGTTGCTTTCTGCGCATGTGCATGTGGCACCTAGCGTCTGCTACCTACAGTAATCACAAAGCTGGATGCTCACCACACATTTACCAACTATATTTTTCAACTATCTCATATTAGTGTATGACCTTATTATTGACTAACACTCGTATGTCTGTGAGTGCGTTAAGTCCATGTGCGTGTCTGTGTGTTGTGTGTGTGTGTTATGTGTATGTGTATGTGTGTATATATCCGTGTGTGTATGTGTGTTTGAGTGTGTATGTGTGTATGTGTCTATTTGCGTGTGTGTATATGCGTGTGTATGTATGTGTGTGTATGTCTGTGTATGACTGTGTATGTTTGTGTGCGTTTGTATGTGTGTATATGTGTGTATGTGTGTGTTGATGTCTGCGTGTGAATTTGTATGCGTATGTGTGTGTATGCGTGTGTGTATGTTTTTGTGTGTGTATGTATGTGTGTGTATGTGTGTGTATGTATGTGTTTATGTGTGTGTATGTATGTGTCTGTGTGTGTATGTGTATGTATGTGTGTGCGTGAGTATTTATGTGTATGTATGTGTGTATGTGTATGTCTGTGTGTGTATGTGTGTATGAGTATGTGTTTATGTGTATGTATGTATGTGTATGTCTGTATGTGTATGTATGTGTGTGTGAATATGTATGTGTATGTATGTGTATGTATGTGTGTGTTTGTGTGTGTATGTGTGTGTGAGTATGTGTGTATGAGTATGTATGTATGTGTATGTCTGTATGTGTATGTATGTGTGTGTGAATATGTATGTGTATGTGTATGTATGTGTGTGTGAGTATGTGTATGTATGTGTGTGCATGTGTGTATGTGTGTGTATGTGTGTATGTGTATATGTGTGTGTATTTGTGTGTGTGTATTTGTGTGTGTGTATGTGTGTGTGTATTTGTGTGTGTATGTGTGTGTGTATTTGTGTGTGTGTATGTGTGTGTGTATTTGTGTGTGTATGTGTGTGTGTATTTGTGTGTGTATTTGTGTGTGTGTGTATGTGTGTATGTGTGTGTATGTGTTTTGTTTTTATTGGGTAATATCTTCTTCGGAGTTCGTTCTAAAAGTGACGTTGTGACGTTTTGAAGTTGTATCACAGTTTACAGTGAGGCTGCTGTATCTCTGTGTTTTGGCTAGACGACTTTAGCTGGCTCTGTTGGGGTGCCGGGTTTGCCTCTCCAAGTGCAATCCCTATTCTCTCAGCCAGACTACACAATTGAAGCCTGTTTCCAGGGCCGCTCATTGAAGCCCAGAAAGGGGTCTTGCTCAGCTCTGATTGGCTGACTGATTGATCTATTACGGCATAACCTGATCTGTCCTAACTGGCATACCGGGATTATTGTTCCCCCACACATTCCTGGCAACTTCCCGCTTAACTGTTGCCGCCCACTTGGGTCGTACCCCGGACTATGGTACATGCTCATTTCTCACTGCGGATGCTCCACGTTTAAAACATACATACACACACACACACACACACACTCACACACACACTCACACACACACTCACACACACACACATATGAACACAATTATATCTCACTACTGCCTCTCTATCGTACATACACACACACACACTCACACAAACACACCCATATGCACACACCCAAACGCACACCCACATACTCACACACTTACGCACTCTCACACACACACTCACACACATACATAGCCCACATACCGCACATACCCACACACACACTCACACACATACACACATACACACCAACACACAAATACACTCACACACACACACCCATACGCACACACACAATCACACACACACTCATGCACTCACACGCCTCACTTGCTTCATAGAGGCACAGCCTCACACGCCTCACTTGCTTCATAGAGGCACAGCCTCACACGCCTCAATTGCTTCATAGAGGCACAGCCTCACACGCCTCACTTGTCATTTGTGTAATCTCTCCTCGTCCTCCATGTGCCTATCTGTCTTTTTATCCTCACTTAGTCTCTCTCTCCTCGTACTCTTTGTCTTTCTCCTCTTCCTTCCCGTGTCTCTCTCTCCTCGTCCTCTTTGTCTCTCTCTCATCGTCCTCTTTGTCTCTCTCCCCTCGTCCTCTCTGTATTTTTTTCTCCTCATCCCCTTTGTCTCTCTCACCTCGTCCTCTTTGTCTCTCTCTCTTCTCGTCATCTCTGTCTCTCTCTCCTCATCCTCTTTGCCTCTCTCCTCGTCCTCTTTGTGTCGTTCTCTCATCATCATCTTTGTCTCTCTTCTCGACTTCCCTGTGTCTCTCTCCTCTTTCTCTCTCTCTCTCTCTCTTCTCGTCCTCCCTGTGTCTCTCTCCTCTTTCTCCCTCTCTCTCTCTCTCTCTTCGTCCTCTTTGTGTCGTTCTCTCATCATCCTCTTTGTCTCTCTCTTCTCGTCCTCCCTGTGTCTCTCTCCTCTTTCTCTCTCTCTCTCTCTCTTCTCGTCCTCCCTGTGTCTCTCTCCTCTCTCTCCTCTCTCTCTCTTCTCGTCCTCAATGTGTCCCTATCTCCTCATCCTCTTTATGTTTCTCTCCTCGCAATTTCTGTGTCGCTTTCCTGGCTTTTCTATGTCTGTGTTTCTCTCTCTCTCTTTCTCTCTTTCTCTCTCTTTCTCTCTCTTTCTCTCTCTCTCTCTCTCTCTCTCTATGCAAACCATCTTTCCATTTCTCTTTTTCTGTCCTCGTTCGTTCTGTCTCTCTGCTACTCTCAATGGCTCCTACATGCCAATATATCCTATGACCGCCCACTACATGTCACATGACCAACTGTACATGCGACATGACCAACCACTACATGTCACATGACCAACCACTACATGTCACATGACCAACCACTACACGTCCCCAGATATCACACACCAAGCCATGACCTACATGGTGACCTTCTCCAGTCCACACCCACAAGGGAGTGAACAGAGCCCGCGAGAAGGATGTGGCTACAGGGCAATATGAAGTTCTGGCCGAGAGTTGTCTCCTCTGTGTCCGTGCTGGGATTGCTGTGGCTGGGTGTGTACTTCCACATGCCCAGTCAGATGACCACGTCAGGACTCCAGCGCCAGAACATGATAATGATGAGGAGTTTAGATGACACGTCAGACGTAAAGGTGAGGAGATACACTTCTCAGGTATGTGTGTGTGTGTGTTTGTAATATGGATATGTTGGCCAGTGTATGCATGCGTGTGTGTATCTGTTTGTCATGTGTTCCACTATTGCAGTCTCCCAGTACAATAGTTTAGCGAATCCTTTCTGTACGGGGAGAGGTGGTCACACCGGGAATAATCCCCAACACGCCCAGTTAGGCTGGGCACGCCCAATTAGGCTGGACACGCCCAGTTAGACTGGACACGCCCAATTAGGCTGGATACGCCCAGTTAGACTGGACACGCAGAAAGTCTTCGGATACAAGTAATCAGAATTTGCACATGTGGAGGAGTGGATGGAACACGTTATTGGAGGAGTGGATGGAGCACGTTATTGGAGGAGTGGATGGAGCACGTTATTCGTTTACCTGAACGTCATTTAAAATGGTGTAAATGAGTTGTAGGATGGTAGTGGTGGTGGTGGTATGGGTTATGGTGGTGGTGGAAGTGCTGGGGGAAGGGTCGTGCTGGTGGTCGTGCTGGTGGTGGTGGTGGTATGGGTTGTGGTGGTGGTGGTAGAGATTGTGGTCGTGGTGGTAGAGATTGTGGTCGTGGTGGTAGAGGTTGTGGTCGTGGTGGTAGAGGTTGTGGTCGTGGTGGTAGAGGTTGTGTAGAACCCTCATAAAGGATGGTTGGCACATATTGGGACCAGTACAATTCTGGTAATGACTTCCTGTTAGGAGGCAAAGTACAGGAGTAGTCCAATCCTCATAATGGTGCCAAATCAGGAAGGATGGACGTGATGCTGATGATGGTGATGGTGACACTTATCTTTGATCACACCACCTTTAACCACCTATTTGTGTTTTGTTTTCAGCGCTGGGTACATGCAGACACACATATGGACCCCGAGATGTGTAGCTTGACCAGCACAGGACAAACCCACCACGCCAACATCTCCACCTACGACCTCTACTACCACACCCAGTTCAACGTCAAATCTAACGGAGAATGGGAAATGCCCGTACCCACCCAGGAACATCGTCAGTTCACATTCATTTATATCAGATAAATATCACATAAAGATCACATCTGCGCTTTCATCTTACACAGCACACAAAAATCATCCTTTCAATGTGAAATATGATGTTATAACGTACTGACAGTTAAGTTCTACGCCTATAATAGATTGACAGCTGTAGTGTCTGCATGTAGACTGGACTAACAGTTCTAGTGTCTGCACAAAGAATATATTAACAGTTCTAATGTCTGCTCGTGTGTGGCAGATACTGGGTTTTGCTGAGTAGTTAGCTTATCTAAAGTGTTATAACATGTATCCACACCACGACACAACTGCACACAGAAAATAACACACTAAACCCTATATATATATGATTTTTTACATGAACATTAACAAAAACATTATTAGCAAAAAGGACAAAATTACACCCGAACGAAATTAACACATATTATTTATATTAATATAAATATTAACTTCAGCGGAGGTTTTAAGCACAGGCTTTTGAATATCTCCCCATATTAATACACCCCAGTTCTAGCCGCTACACTCAATGCCCCCCCTCCCCCTCCACCCCTCCCTTATCTGCACACTCAATACACTCTCATAAACTCGTCTTCACTATCGTATTTTGTTCTATGCCGCTCTGTACACCCACTCACACTCTGATCACTTCAGACAGGTGATCTGTACATTCACACATACTTCGATCACGTCGTTCTAGTTCGAATCACGTATATACTTATGGTCACACGCTCTGTCGATCGGTGCACACACATACTTCAGAACACACATCGTTCACTGGGTGTCCTGCACGCACGACACATATTTAGATCGCTTCTAGTCACAGGGTGTCCAGCGCATACATTTATAGAAAGACTGGCCAAGATTCGAAGGCGTATGCTGGTTCAGTCACCCTGCAACTCATTATCTCTCTCTCTCTCTCTCTCTCTCTCTCTCTCTCTCTCTCTATCCTACTAGCAGCCTATCAAACGCTGTCCTAGCCTACTGACTAGTCTCTCTCCCGGCCAGTCTGCTCAGTTTACCATTACCGAGTATTATATAGTCTCAAGCAACTTCATGGCTGTCCAATTGACTTCTGTTGGTAGTCTGACTAAGCTATCACTCTAGTTTGGATCTAACTCAGAATTCCTGTCACTCTAAATGTCGCAGCAGATCATGGCAGATGATGACTGTCACCAACCCATGACTACCTAAATCGGAAGGCCAAAGTGGTCAGCTCCTATCCCCTCCCCCTGCCTGCCTGTCTGTCTGTCTATCCGTCTTTTTGTCTGTCTCTCTGTCTGTCTTTCCATCTGTCTGTCTGTCTGTCTGTCCGTCTGTCTCTCTGTCTGTCCGTCTCTCTGTCTGTCTGTCTGTCCGTCTCTCTGTCCGTCCGTCTGTCTCTCTGTCTGTCCTTCTGTCTGTCTCTCTGTCTCTCTGTCTCTCTGTCTGTCTGTCTGTCTGTCCGTCTGTCTCTCTGTCTGTCCGTCTCTCTGTCTGTCTGTCTGTCCGTCTCTCTATCTGTCTGTCCGTCTCTCTGTCTGTCTGTCCGTCTCTCTGTCTGTCTGTCCGTCTCTCTGTCTGTCTGTCCGTCTCTCTGTCTGTCTGTCTGTCCGTCTCTCTGTCTGTCTGTCCGTCTCTCTGTCTGTCTGTCCGTCTCTCTGTCTGTCCGTCTCTCTGTCCGTCCGTCTGTCTCTCTGTCTGTCTGTCTGTCCGTCTCTCTGTTTCTCTGTCTCTCTGTCTCTCTGTCTCTCTCTCTCTGTCTGCGTGTGCTTTTGACCATTGTCCACCTCCATCATTCTTCTCTCCGTGTTTATGCAAATGACCCTTCCCTCCCTTTCTTACTACCCCCAACCCCACCCCCTGCCCTACTAGACTGGCTATGTAACTGATCCTCCCCTCCCTTTCTCCCGCCCCCCCATAAACCTACTGGACTGGCCATGTAACTGACACCCCCACCCTCCTTTCACCCCTGTCTTACCACCCCCCCCCCCTTTTCTGGACTATTGATGTAACTAACCCTCCTCTCTCCTCACTCAGACAGAACTAGCAGACCTCCACGTCTGAGAGTACTCCTGGTGCCCCACTCCCACAACGACCCTGGCTGGCTGAAGACGGTCAACGAGTACTACTCGGACCAGACCAAGCACATCCTCAACAACATGGTCACCAAGCTGACCCAGTACCCCAACATGACCTTCATCTGGGCGGAGACGGTCTTCTTCTCCATGTGGTGGAATGAGGTGGATGACGCTGTCAAGGTGGGTTGGTCTTCTCTTCCTTGGAGGCTATTAGTTGGTTGTAGGTGGTTGTAGGTGGTTGTTGGTGGTTGTAGGTGGTTGTTGGTGGTTGTTGATGGTTGTTGAATGCTGTTATTTGATTGTAGGTGGTTGAAGGTGGTTGTTGATGGTTTTAGGTGCTTGTTGATGGGTGTTGATGGTTGTAGGTGGTTGTAGGTGGTTGTAGGTGGTTGTTGGTGGTTGTTGTATGCTGGTGTTGTAGGTTGGTTTTTGCAGGCTGTTAGGTGGTTGTAGGTGGTTGTAGGTGGTAGTTGAGGGCTGTAGGTGGTTGTTGATGGTTGTTGATGGTTGTAGGTGGTATTTGATGGTTGTAGGTGGTTGTTGATGGTTGTTGATGGTTGTAGGTGGTATTTGATGGTTGTAGGTGGTTGTTGATGGTTGTAGGTGGTTGTAGGTGGTTGTTAATGGTTGTTGTAGACAGGTGTTGTAGGTTGGTTGTTCCAGGCTGTTAGTTGGTTGTAGGTGGTTGTAGGTGGTTTTTGATGGTTGTAGGTGGTTGTAGGTGGTTGTAGGCGGTTGTAGATGGTTGTTGATGGTTGTAGGTGGTTGTAGGTGGTTGTTGATGGTTGTAGGTGGTTGTAGGTGGTTGTTGAGGGTTGTAGGTGGTTGTAGGTGGTTGTAGGTGGTTGTTGATGGTTGTAGAGGGTTGTAGGTGGTTGTAGGTGGTTGTTGATGGTTGTTGATGGTTTTAGGTGGTTGTTGATGGTTGTAGGTGGTTGTAGGTCGTTGTTGATGGTTGTAGGTGGTTGTAGGTGGTTGTTGATGGTTGTTGTAAGTTGGTTGTTGCAGGCTGTTAGTGGGTTGTAGGTGGTTGTTGATGGTTGTAGGTGGTTGTAGGTGGTTGTAGGTCGTTGTTGATGGTTGTAGGTGGTGGTTGATGGTTGTAGGTGGTTGTAAGTCGTTGTTGATGGTTGTAGGTGGTTGTTGATGGTTGTTGATGGTTGTAGGTGGTTGTAGGTCGTTGTTGATGGTTGTAGGTGGTTAGAGGTTGTTGTTGTAGGATGGTGTTGTAGGTTGGTTGTTGCAGGCTGTTAGTTGGTTGTAGATGGTTGTAGGTCGTTGTTGATGGTTGTAGGTGGTTGTAGGTTGTTGTTGATGGTTGTAGGTGGTTGTAGGTGGTTGTAGGTTGTTGTAGGTGGTTGTTGATGGTTGTAGGTCGTTGTTGATGGTTGTAGGTGGTTCTAGGTGGTTGTATGTGGTTGTTGATGGTTGTAGGTGGTTGTTGATGGTTGTAGGTGGTTGTTGATGGTTGTAGGTGGTTGTAGGTCGTTGTTGATGGTTGTAGGTGGTTGTAGGTGGTTTAATATAGTTGTAGGTGGTTGTAGGTGGTTGTAGGTGGTTGTAGGTAGTGGTTGATGGTTGTTGCAGGCTGTAAGTTGGTTGTAGGTGGTTTTAGGTGGTTATTGATGGTTGTAGGTGGTTGTATGTGGTTGTAGGTGGTTGTAGGTGGTTGTTGATGGTTGTTGGTGGTTGTAAGTGGATGTAGGTGGTTGTATGTGGTTGTAGGTGGTTGTAGGTAGTTGTTGATGGTTGTTGCAGGCTGTTAGTTGGTTGTAGGTGGTTTTAGGTGGTTGTTGATGGTTGTAGGTGGTTGTTGATGGTAGTTGTAGGCTGGTGGTGTAGGTTGGTTGTTGCAGGCTGTTAGTTGGTTGTAGGTGGTTTTAAGTGGTTTTTGATGGTTGTAGGTGGTTGTATGTAGTTGTAGGTCGTTGTTGATGGTTGTATGTGGTTGTAGGTGGTTGTAGGTCGTTGTTGATGGTTGTTTATGGTTGTTGTAGGCTGTTAGTTGGTTGTAGATGGTTTTAGGTGGTTATTGATGGTTGTAGGCTGTTGTATGGGGTTGTAGGTCGTTGTTGATGGTTGTAGGTGGTTGTTGATGGTTGTTGACGGTTGTTGTAGAATGGTGTTGTAGGATTAGTTGTTGCAGGCTGTTAGTTGGTTGTAGGTGGTTTTAGGTGGTTATTGATGGTTGTATGTGGTTGTAGGTCGTTGTTGATGGTTGTAGGTGGTTGTAGGTAGTTGTATGTGGTTGTTTATGGTTGTTTTAGGTTGGTTGTTGCAGGCTGTTAGTTGGTTGTAGGTGGTTTTAGGTGGTTGTTGGTGGTTGTAGGTGGTTGTAGGTGGTTGTAGGTAGTTGTAGGTTGTTGTTGATGGTTGTTGTACGCTGGTGTTGTAGATTGGTTGTTGAAAGTTGGTATTGTTGTTGATATTGTTGTTGGCTGTGTTGTAGGTTGTTGTTGTTATAGTTTGTTTTTGCAGGTTGTTATTTTATAGTTCTATTTGTAGGATGTTGTTATGGATTGATGTTATTGTAGACTGGTGTTATTGTATGTGGTTGTTGTAGGCTGGTGTTGTTGTAGGCTACTAATGTTGCTGGTTGTTGTTGTGGGCTGTTGTTGCAGGTTGTTTTTGTTTTTGTAAGTTGTTTTTGAAGGTTGCTTTCTATGTTGTCTATGTAAATTGTTTTTGTAGGTTGTTTTTGAAGTTGTTTTTGTAGCTTGTTTTTGTAGTTTGCTTTTGAAAGTTTTTTTGTAAGATGTTTTTATAGGATGTTTTTGTAGGTTATTTTTGTAGATTGTTTTGTAGGTTGTATTTATAAGTTGTTTTTGTCTGTTAATTTTGTACGTTGTTTTTCAAGGTTGTTTTTGTGTTGTTTTTGTAAGTTGTTTTTGGAAGTTGTTTATGTAGGTTGTTTTTGTAGTTTGTTCTTGAAAGTTGTTTTTGTAAGTTGTTTTTATAGGTTGTTTTTGTATGTTGTTTTTATAGGTTGTTTTTGTAGGTATTTTTTATAGATTGTTTTAGTAGGTTATTTTTGTAGTTTGCTCTTGAAAGTTGTTTTTGTAAGTATTTTTATAGGTTATTTTTGTAAGTTGTTTTTATAGATTGTTTTTGAAGGTTGTTTTTGTAAGTTGTTTTTGTAGCTTGTTTTTGTAGCTTGTTTTTGTAGGTTGTTCTCGTAGGTTGTTTTTGTAGGTTGTTTTTGTAGGTTGTTTTTGTAGGTTGTTTTTGTAGGTTGTATTTGTAGGTTATTTTTGTAGATTGTTTTTGTAGGTTGTATTTGTAGGTTGTATTTGTAAGTTGTTTTTGTTTGTTGATTTTGTAAGTTGTTTTTTCAAGGTTGTTTTTTTTGCTTTTGTAAGTTGAAATTGTATGTTGTTTTTGTAAGTTATGTTTGTAGGTTGTTTTTATTATTTGCTGTTTCAGGTTGTTTTTGTAGTTTGTTTTTGTAGGTTGGTGTTTTAGGTTATTTTTGTAGGTTGGTGTTTTAGGTTGTTTTTTTAGGTTGGTGTTTTAGGTTGTTTTTGTAGGTTGGTGTTTTAGGTTGTTTTTGTAGGTTGGTGTTTTAGAATATTGTAGGTTGTTTTAGGCTGTTCTAGATTATTGTTGTAAGTTGTTGCAGTAGATTGCTTATAATTGTTATTGTTGTAGGTAGCGTCAGGTGTGACACACTGACCAAACCCACCTCACTTCGCGGCCAGGTGGGACATACTGACCAAACCCCACCTCACTTCGCGGCCAGGTGGGACATACTGACCAAACCCCACCTCACTTCGAGGCCAGGTGTGACACACTGACCAAACCCCACCTCACTTCGAGGCCAGGTGTGACACACTGACCAAACCCCACCTCACTTCAAGGCCAGGTGTGACACACTGACCAAACCCCACCTCACTTGAAGGCCAGGTGTGACACACTGACCAAACCCCACCTCACTTCAAGGCCAGGTGTGACACACTGACCAAACCCCACCTCACGTCACCATAAAGCACCAGTAAGAAGTTATGTGACAGAAGCATGAGCAACAAGATGGCATCATCATTGCTATCCCGCTAGGGCACATCTTCCTGCCAAGTCTTGTCTTGCATGTCAGCGAGGAAAACACTGGTCTATGTTATTCAGTCTACCTATGTCAAAACTACAAACCTGCCACCAGAGTGGGTTCGGCAAGATTGAAGAACTCAATACAATTTGATTTATTTATTCGAATCTGTGTGGTCTATGTTTTCTTGTGTGGTCTATGTTTTCTTGTGTGGTCTGTTTTCTTGTGTGGTCTATGTTTTCTTGTGTGGTCTTAGTTTTCCTAATAACTTAACTTTATACTGGTCTAGAAGACCCTGCAGAGTCTGTATACAACCAGTTTCATTTGCATTTCCTTGCTCTAAAAGCTATGCGCATCCAATCTTTTCTTAAATGCATTAATTGCCCTTGCCTCCACTACTTCCTATGGTAATACATTTCAAGCATTCACCACTCTCTGACTAAACATTTATTTCCTAATATCTAATCTGGGCCTTTCTTTAGTTCATTTGTAGCAAAAGCATTTTGTTCTTGTTGGTGGCTGTATTTTGAAGAAAACAAACTTGTTATAGCCTTATGTATCCTTCCCTTTGATTATCTTATAAACCTGTATTGTCACCTGGAATTCTTCTCTTTTCTAGACCTGTAGGCCATACTGAGAGATAACGATGGTCAGTAGAGGTGTTCTCCTGGTTCGACTTGGTCGGAGATGTTTCAGGGATGATCTGTTTCTCCTTATAAGAATCGTCACCACTGCACTCCGGGCATACCCATAGGTGCTCAGACTCTCTCAGCAAATGGCGTAAGGTATGGATGCTGATGGTCCCTGTAGCTCGCTGGCTGTGCACTCTCCTGCACCGTCCTCTCATGCGCCCTACTCCACTCGAACCTCGTTTAATGTCGAAACTTTGCAGTCTGTGGATTGCTGCTTTATCTTTTGCGGTGTCCTCATCCAGCAATCATTGATTGATTTCAAAATGTCACTTATATCCATCACCAATGTGCCCGTGATGGGAGCCCGTGAAGCCAAGATGTCAGCTCTTTCATTGCCCTGAAACCTGGCATGAGCAGGACAGTAGATCCAGGTCAACCCCTGGAGGTTTCAGGCCTCAACAGCAGCTATCCACTCGTACCTCAGCCATCCATTCTGTACTTTCTGAAGTACGGCTTGCGCGTCTGTCACGATGACTGCCTTTGTTATAGAAGTCTCAGATATCCATTTCAGTGCAGAGGTCACTGCTTCCGTCTCCATTCTCATACTGGAGGTTGATGACATGTATTCCCTACTGCGCTCAGCAGCGACCTCTCCTCTCACTCTAGCCGAGAAACCACAGCCTGATGTCCCACTCAGCCACGACCTCTCCTCTCACTCTAGCCGAGAAACCCCAGCCTGATGTCCCACTGCCCAGCAACGACCTCTCCTCTCACTCTAGCCGAGAAACCCCAGCCTGATGTCCCACTGCCCAGCAACGACCTCTCCTCTCACTCTAGCCGAGAAACCCCAGCCTGATGTCCCACTGCCCAGCAACGACCTCTCCTCTCACTCTAGCCGAGAAACCCCAGCCTGATATCCCACTGCGCACGACTGATCCGTTGATGTATATGAAGGCGTCACTGTCCTGCGTGTTCTCAATGATCAGCTGATTCACCTCGTGCTCTGCTCTCTCGCTGCTCCGTTCTCTGCATTCCTTGCCTAAGGTTATGATGACTCTCTGGTACTCTATCATTCTATCATTCTATCACCAGTGTGGACCAATTCTTCCTTCGTGGCTATTGTCTCAACTGGAGTGACGTGTCCGATTGTTGTCTCAGTCTGTGCTACCAATAACGCCTCTCTCTTGATTCTTGATCCCCTGATGTCTGAGATACTACTGTGCAGAGGGTGTCGAGTGTCTGTGGTGACACGCATATAGGCTTTGACTTGTGCCAGTTTATGTCTGGATGTCACAGATAACAATCCCAACATGTACCGCATCATCACAATCGGGGTATCTCTAGTGCAGCCCAGAACCAGTCACATACCTTCATTCTGGATGCGGTCCAACCTTTCACACTGTGTTCTTGATAGTGTGAGGATGCCTAGTCCGTAATCGATGACAGACAACACGACCTGGCGAAATAAGATGAACAGGAGGCGTTGTTCCATGTCGATAGCAGCCATGGTATTGAGTGCTCCTAACCCTCTCTTGCATTTTTGTACGACGTGGTCAACATGGCAGTTATAGGAAAGACTGCGATGAAATGTCACTCCGAGGTATTTCAACCTGTCACACTTGTCGATGGTGCAACCATTAAAAGTGATGCCCGGGAGTTCAACATTTACTATGGCATTATTCAAAGACCACATCATGCAGGCCTTGTTCGGATTGATCTTGGAGCATGAGTCGCTGCATCACTGTGAGATTCCTTGGAAAGTTTCCTGGATATCTTTGACCAACTTTTGCCTGTCTGAGCCAGTCATGTATGTTAGAATGTCATCGGCAAATGTCAACGTTCGCCCTGTCCCTGTGGGTTGAATATTGGCCACTTTTACTGTGTAAATGTTGAACAGCACCGGTGAGAGCGGAGACCCTTGAGGCAGTCCTGGACATATTCGCCTCGGGTCTGATGTCCACGATCCCACGCGTAGCGCAACTGTTCTTTCCATTAGGGCAGCTGATATCCAACTAGCCAGCCACGGGTTTAAACCACACTGCTCTTTCCATCAGGGCAGCTGATACCCAACTAACCAGACACGGGTTTAAACCACACTGTTCTTTCCATTAGGGCAGCTGATATCCAACTAGCCAGCCACGGGTTTAAACCACACTGCTCTTTCCATCAGGGCAGCTGATACCCAACTAACCAGACACGGGTTTAAACCACACTGTTCTTTCCATTAGGGCAGCTGATATCCAACTAACCAGACACGGGTTTAAACCACACTGTTCTTTCCATCAGGGCAGCTGATATCCAACTAGCCAGCCACGGGTTTAAACCACACTGCTGCAGACAGGTAATTAAGGTGACACAATCGACACGGTTGTATGCGTCTTCCAGGTCGAGTGCCACCGTGACTGTTTCTTGCTTTGACTGAAACCCCTCGTACACATCATACGCGAAAGTTCCAGCGTTAGCCCAGGTCTTCTTCGCTGTTCTATAGCTGCCCAGCGTATTGGGTAGAATCTGCTCCCATTCAAGGTAGGCTATTATTTTCCTGGCCACTATCTTCTCGAGCAATTTGCCATATACATTGTGTATGGTGATTATTCGATACCTGCTGAGAAGCGTGGAGTCCTTACCAGGTATAGGCAGTGGGCATAGAGAGCTATGAAGCCAGTCCTCAGGCACAGAGAGCTATGAAGCCAGTCCTCAGGCACAGAGAGCTATGAAGCCAGTCCTCAGGCACAGAGAGCTATGAAGCCAGTCCTCAGGCACAGAGAGCTATGAAGCCAGTCCTCAGGCACAGAGAGCTATGAAGCCAGTCCTCAGGCACAGAGAGCTATGAAGCCAGTCCTCAGGCACAGAGAGCTATGAAGCCAGTCCTCAGGCACATATGCCTTCTCTAGAGTGTGGTTGAACTCCTTCTGCATATTTCTGATCTCTGTCTCATCCAACTGCTTGATGTGGCAATACTGTACTCCATCAGGACCTGGGGCTGTATTTTTGCTGGTACGCAGGCTATTTACGACCTCTGCCTTGGTGATAAGGTCTACAATAAGCCTCTCCCCTGATGGCTGCGTCTAAGATGCCTTTCCGAGTTTCCTGACGAGCATCTCTGTCGCCTTTGTCAGTCTGGGCAACATATCGACTGAAAAAAACCCAGACCCTTCTCTACATGCTGTCAGGAGCCTTCCTGTGGTGTCTTGAATGTTGGAGATAAGCTGGCTTATAGTCTGTCCATTCATCTTTCAATGCATGTGCCAGAACTTCTGGAGGGTATTATCATTACCCACTCCTGTGATGAACTCCTCCCATTTGTCGCTTTTGTACTCCTTTGCTAACGCTTTAAAGGAATTGGTAGCTTTGCGTTTTACCTCCTCCTTCTCGTTCAATGCGTCGACATTATTACCAGCTCTCTTTCTGGTTTTACGCCAATCCTTTGTTGCCGCCTCCTTTTCTCTCCAGCCCGTATCAATCACTTGATTCCATCAGGGTGGATGGACAAATGGGGATCTAGTGGTCCTGCGTCCGATAGTCTGGCGCAGCTTGTTCACTACATTATCCTGTTCGTACGTGTATCTGAACACCTGTTTGGCTTTCCGGTGTCTGGTGTGTTTTCCTCTGGGTATAAGTACGACACACGGCAGGTGGTCGCTCTCTTGTGCCCCTAATACGTCCCAGCGTGTGGATGGAGCAACATCATTGGATATAAGAGCCAGGTCGATGACCCCATCCGTATCTCCCGGTCAAGATGCTAGTCTTGTTGGACGTCCGTCCTTCACGACAGTGAGGTTTGTGTGGACTAATGCCTGGCTCAAGGTGACCCCCTTGCCTATTTTCAGTGACATTTCTCCACTCCTTTGACCTAGCATTAAAGTCACCTGCAATGAGGCACTTTTTACTCTCCGACTGACGTCCGACAGAAACTCCCACTTTACGTCCTCGAAGAGGTGATCAACGTGAGTGTATACGTTGTAGATTCTCAATTCTTGGTGGTTGATTGTTACTTCAATCCCTTGTAGCTCGACATCCTCAATTTTACAGGCGCTAGTATCTATCCATGTATGGGGAAGTTCTTGCTTCACATGCATCGCCAGTCCCCGCTTGCTGGATCCGCATGGATTACTGTAGCATCTGTATCCTGGAGACTTGATGGTAACATTCTCCTTCAAGCAGGTCTCCTGGATCATGAAGATGTCGAAACTGTACACCATTTTTGGGAGAATCACTTCGCCTATACGGACATTTTGTTTAGCACAAGTATATCTGACTTTCTACGACATTTTCTCTTTCCGGCTCTTTTCTTTCTCTGTGTCCTCTTGTCTCCCCTTCCCCTTCTTCTGCATAAACCTTCCCTTGCGCCACTTGCTGGAGACATCGACGTCAGAGCACGAGCTACGTGTCTCCCGCGATGACTCTAATGTGTGGCGTGTCATCAGAGCTGTGTCCCCTTAATAGCGTACAAGGATTAAATTTGCTTTGACAGTTTCGCAATTGTTTGTAATTAATACCAGCATTTCTGGTGTAGATAGTGGTGAATTAACAAAAACAGCGTGTAGCTAGTTCATCACAAGTCATCGGTTAGCTAGTTCATCGCAAGTCATAGGTTAGCTAGTTCATCGCAAGCCATCGCTAAGCTAATTAGTCGCAAGCCATAGGTTAGCTAGTTCCTCGCAAGCCATCCGTTAGCTAGTTCATCACAAGTCATCGGTTAGCTGGTTCATCGCAAGTCATAGCTTAGCTAGTTCATCGCATGTCATAGGTTAGCTAGTTCATCGCAAGCCATCCGTTAGCTAGTTCATCACAATTCATCGGTTAGCTGGTTCATCGCAAGTCATAGGTTAGCTAGTTCCTCGCAAGCCATCGGTTAGCTAGTTCATCGCAAGCCATCGGTTAGCTAGTTCATCGCAAGCCATCGGTTAGCTAGTTCATCACAAGTCATAGGTTAGCTAGTTCCTCGCAAGCCATCGGTTAGCTAGTTCCTCGCAAGCCATCGGTTATCGCCATCATCATCGTGATCGTGTTGCGAAACTGACTTTCTAGGACGACACGTGGTGTGGACTGACTTACTAGGACGACACACCTGGTCTGGACGGACTTACTAGGACGACACACCTGGTCTGGACTGACTTACTAGAACGACACACGTGGTTTGGGTTCAGCGTTACCTGTACCGCGACGAGGAGGACATGTTCTCCGATGGTGGTAGTTAATACCAAGGATGTGTGGTGTCGGAAGTAACATTACAACAGACCCAGTGTGTACCCAGTGATCGGTTACTAATATTTCATAGTTTGTGCTGTCATTTCGCTACATAGCTGACCATCAATTTGAAGACACGATCGGTCGGATTTCACCGTTACCCGTTTAATAATGTGACACTGCAATAAAAATGACGGAGACAACCGACCACAAACCGAGTAGAGGAGACGCGTTAGCCCAACGGGCAACTCTTCTAGCAGAAGGTCAACTGATGACAAACCACACATAAGAATGAGGATCAATGAGGAGGTTCAATTGACATGCACATCTGGTTGAGGCAGTAGAGCATAGCCTTCTATGCTGCAGGTTTTAGTGGACTGGTACAGCGATGCGAACATTAATGTGGGTGGGAATTATGTTAAGAAATAACGGACAATGTCAGTGCAATTATACATTTTTTTTTAGTAACCATTTCTGAACTTTGTACTGACTTGCCCTCTTGTTATTATTATTTACACTTTTATCGCTGTCATTTATATTATTAGTTATTGCCATTATTATCAGACTTATTATCATTATTTCTCATTATTTTTGTTTTTATCATTAATTTTATATTTTATATTATCATTAATATTATCATTATGACTACTATTGTGCACAGGTGCGGGTCCGACGACTCATCAGACGGAACCAGCTGGAAATTACCCTCGGAGGCTGGGTGATGCCAGACGAGGCCAGCAGCCATTACGTGGCAGTCATTGACCAGCTGATTGAGGGTCATCAGTGGCTGTGGGAGAACCTTGGTGTACGACCTGAGAACAGCTGGTCCATTGATCCTTTTGGCTACTCCAGCACAATGCCGTACCTGTGGCAGAAGTCTGGAATGTCCAACATGGTCATCCAGAGAGTACATCAGGCGGTCAAGTCATCTCTGCTGAAAAAAAGCGGGCTAGAGTTTTACTGGCGCCAAATGTGGGACAGGAGTGGATCTAGCGATATCTTTTGTCACGTGATGCCTTTCATGCTGTACAGCATTAAGTACAGCTGCGGACCAAACCAGTTCGTCTGCCTTCACTTTGATTTCCGGCAAATCCCAGGCGACTTCTCTGAGGCTCGAGGGATGGAGATCACTAAAGATAACATTGAGCAGAGCGGTGAAATGCTGTACAATCAATACCGGGCTAAGGCTTACTACTTCCGGTACAACACAATTCTTGTACCCGTCGGCGATGACTTCCGCTACGACCAAGAGAAGGAGTGGGACCAGCAGTACGAGAACTATGAGAGGCTCATGCAGTACATGAACTCCAAGTCTGACTGGAATGTGCACGTTCAGTGGGCAACTCTTAAAGACTACTTCCGACTGGTCAAAAAGGAACACGTGACCAGAATGTCCCCTAATAGAAAAGAAGATTTCCCAGTGGTTAGCGGCGACTTCTTCCCATACTCCGACAGAGACATGGCCTACTGGACTGGCTACTATTCCACGCGGCCATTCGACAAGTACTTTGGGCGCGAGGTTCAAGCTTCTCTCCAGGCGTCAGACATCCTCAACACACTACATTACGCATTCTATAAGCGGTGGCAGATGAGTCCAGATGCAAAGTTCTCAGTTCATTCGTCGCTTCTACAACAAGCCAGGCGATCTCTTGGCCTATTCCTTCACCATGATGCTATTACTGGAACTGCAAAGTCCTTTGTGGCGGACGACTATGAGCAGTACCTCATGCGAGCTGCCACTCAATCTCAGGAAGTCATGAGATTGACACTTCAGTCGTTACTTTCAGATGGCAGAGTAGAATCTCCTGTAGTGTTTCAGCCAGACGTTGTGAGGAGGACGCATACAGACCTGCCAGAGAAGCAAGTGATTTCAGTGCTGGAGTCAGGGACCACCGTAGCTTTGTTCAACCCCCTGGGCCAGGCAAGGCATCAGGTTATTCATCTCTTGGTGAACACTCAACAACTAGAGGTGGTGGCCAGCTCACACCACATCGTTCCCTGCCAGATTAGTCCTGTATGGGCCAGTGACGGACAGGCTGTTGTGCTGGACAGTGTCTTTGAGTTAACGTTCCTGGCTGAGATCGGGCCGTTCGCCATCACGTCATACATCCTGTACAAGAGAGACTTCCGTCCTGATACCTTGTACACATCCTCAGTGACTATCATTAACTCGGCCCAGTTTCACGTGCCAAGCTCCCTACACTTTCAGGTCAACAAACCGGAGCCAAATCGAACATTCCCGATAGTACTTGATAACCAAGTCATTCAACTCACCTTTGACCCACAAACTGGGTCACTGCTAGAGGTCATGGATATGGCCACCAGAAATATAACAAAACTCAACATACGCTTCAAGATGTACAAGTCTCAGCGAAGTGGGGCATATCTCTTCTCTCCAAAGGGACACGCCACAAATTTATTTCCAAGCATTCCAGTCATCCGAATATCTCAGGGCCCTTATGTGACCACAGTCGTTGTGGGATTTGAGCCCCACTTGACGCACACACTCACCATGTACCACCACCCAGCTCATCTGACGTCAGCCATCTTGCTGGAGAACAAGCTCAACATACAGCCTTTCAAAGACAAAGAGATCATTATGCGACTCAACACCAACATCATCAACACCGACCTCTCATACTTCACCGACCAGAACGGCTTCCAGTTCATCCGGCGACGTACAAACAGAAACCTGCCTATAGAAGCCAACTACTATCCCATGACGTCGGCTGTGGTGCTGGAGGAGCATGCGACCAGACTGACCGTCCTGTCTGCTCAACCTCACGGGGTGGCCTGCCTTGAGACGGGTCAGATTGAGGTCATGCTTGACCGCCAACTTCTCTACGACGACAACCGAGGTATGGGAGAAGGGGTCACGGATATTAAACCAACCATTAGTAGATTTGTCATCATGGTAGAGAGGAGGGCATCACCCGCAGCACCATCATCATCACCAGCACACTACATCAGTCTTTCTCTGACATCCCTCTCAGTCTCTGACATGCTGCAGCAGCCAGTGCCAGCACACTTCGCCACAGTTGATACAACTATCTTCGTGAGGACTGTTACCCCATTCCTCACACCACTTCCATGTGACATCAGTGCTGTCAGCTTCCGCAGTCTTGCCAACGGAAACCTCAACTACAACGGCACAAGCATCATCCTCCACCGGCGTGGTTACGACTGCAGTTTCCCAGCAGCTAACCTGCTGTGCTCACTGTCTGACTCGTCCATAACCTTTGAGAGGCTGTTCGAGGGATTCGCCCTGTCCAGCATTCACGAAACCACTCTGACACACACAATTGTCAAACGGACGGTAAGACTCTCAGACAGAATATCCATAGCCCCAATGGAGATAGCAGCATTCCACCTGCACCTTTAGTAAGTGTTGATAAGATCTCTACACTTTTGGTCCACCAGCATCTGTATCTCACCTGTGACATGGGAACACCTTTGGTCCACCAGCATCTGTATCTCACCTGTGACATGTGAACTCCTTTAGTCCACCATCATCTGTATCTCACCTGTGACATGCGAACACCTTTGGTCCACCATCATCTGTATCTCACCTGTGACATGCGAACACCTTTGGTCCACCAGCATCTGTATCTCACCTGTGACATGCGAACACCCTTAGTCCACCATCATCCGTTTCTCACCTGTGACATGTGAACTCCTTTAGTCCACCATCATCCGTTTCTCACCTGTGACATGCGAACACCTTTAGTCCACCATCATCCGTTTCTCACCTACCTGTGAAATGTTTCTGTCCTACGTGTGGCAGGGTGGCTAGACCATGTGTATCGCGTAAAACAGGGACCTTATAAAAGTATCAATCTCTGCACGCTCTGTCTCCCCTCATCTTGTCTCCTCTGGTCTTGTCTCCCCTGATCTTGTCTTCCCTGGTCTTGTCTCCCCCGGTCTTGTCTCCCGTGGTCTTGTCTCATCTGGTCTTGTCTCCCCTGGTCTTGTCTCATCTGGTCTTGTCTCTCCTGGTGTTGTCTCATCTTGTCTTGTCTCCCCTGGTCTTGTCTCATCTTGTCTTGTCTCCCCTGGTCTTGTCTCCTCAGGTCTTGTCTCCTCTGGTCTTATCTCATCTGGTCTTGTCTCCTCTGGTCTTATCTCATCTGGTCTTGTCTCTCCTGGTCTTGTCTCCCCTGGTCTTGTCTCTCCTAGTCTTATCTCCCCTGGTCTTGTCTCTCCTGGTCTTGTCTCCATCGGTCTTATTCCCATTCTTCTTGTCTCCCCTGGTCTTGTCTCTCCTGGTCTTGTCTCCCCTGGTCTTGTCTCTCCTGGTCTTGTCTCCCCTGGTCTTGTCTCTCCTGGTCTTGTCTCCTCTGGTCTTGTCTCTCCTGGTCTTGTCTCCCCTGGTCTTGTCTCTCCTGGTCTTGTCTCCCCTGGTCTTGTCTCTCCTGGTCTTGTCTCCCCTGGTCTTGTCTCTCCTGGTCTTGTCTCCCCTGGTCTTGTCTCTCCTGGTCTTGTCTCCCCTGGTCTTGTTCCCCCTGGTCTTGTCTCATCTGGTCTTCTCATCTGGTCTTATCTCATCTGGATAACACAATGTGGAGCCGTGCTAGAAACGGTTAGTTTTTGTTGGCCAGCCAGAGCCACAGCACAACAGATCCAACATCTAATACTCGCAATGCTGTGTCCAGGATGTGTTTATTTAATATGTGATTGTTGAGATGTGTACATAGATTATGTACACGTGGTCAATCTGGAGCCACAGTCTGTAGGTGGATCGCCGAGGTCTGTTGTTGAGGGTTTGACGACAGTTCTTAAACCCACAATGTTGGTGTCAGCATTAGGTCTGTGTTCAGGACGAGGACCCGCTTTCACAGAGTGCCTAGGTTTGACGAGGGAGTCATGTCTGATTCTGTGTGCTGTGTGATCTGATGGTACACTGCTCTCTAACATATGCTGGTTGGGAAAGGTGTTTTGGTTATGGTATGGTGTGTGTGTGTGTGATTCTAAGAAAGTTTGTGTGGTTCTAAGAGTGTGTGTGTGTGTGTGTGGTCTTAAGATATTGCTTGTGGCTGTAAGATAGTGTGTGTAAGACAGAGTGTGTGTGGTTCTAGGAGTGTGTGTGTGTGTGTGTGGTCTTAAGATATTGCTTGTGGCTGTAAGATAGTGTGTGTAAGACAGAGTGTGTGTGTGTGTGGGTGTGTGTGTCTGCGAATATTTGTGGCTGTAAAGATAAGTGCCGTTGTAAAGCTGTTGCAACTCAAACTGTTTATAAAGTTGGAAAATTAAAATATCTTTGTAAGATAATATGTATCACACTAAAGATCTTAAATTTCATGAACAGTCTGTAGCACATCTAACGCCCAAATATGAACAGCTTTAAAGAAACGACTGGGGAAGATTTCAGCATGTCACGTGTTGCACGAGAGAGAGAGACGACCAGGATTTCAGTCGTGGCGCGTGTTGCCCAAGAGAGGTAACCATTTCATTGCGCTACCAACTCTCAGTCGCTTCCCTTGCTGAGCTTGCTGCTCAATTTGCCTTAATGGTTTCTGTAAGAGTTCGGTGTGTAAGAGAGATGAGAATAGGACAACTGCCATACTGTGATCACGCTGTAAGAGATGACTTACAGTGCTATCTAATACATTGGAATGTCCATTCAGGCTAGGATACAACTGCAAGACAAAAATGAAGTCTATGCCAGTCCCTTAGCTCATGTGTCGTCCCACTGCACACGTGACTCACACGACATGATGTACGCCATATTTCTTCTCAGAACAATATGGAAACATTGGACAGAACAAACGTAGATTCCTCAGAGTCTGAATTACCTGTAGATCGAGAAATGAATGTGAACCTCTGGGAATTCATGATGTGAAAGATGTTTGGTGCAGTAGTTCTGTCAACTGAATAACTCGGTGGAACCCGTCAGCATTAACGTTTGCTCGTGACTGCCGTCACACAGAGAGAGGCATAGACAGAGGGAGGCATATACAGAAAGAGGAATAGACAGAGAGAGGCATAGGCAGAGAGAGGCATAAACAGAGAGAGGCATAGACAGAAAGAGGCATAAACAGAGAGTGGAATAGACAGAGAGAGGCATAAACAGAGAGTGACATAGACAGAGAGTGGCATACACAGAGAGTGGCATAGACAGAGAGTGACATAGATAGAGAGTGACATAGACAGAAAGAACCATAGACAGAGAGAGACATAGACAGAAAGGGACACTTGGGAGGGGATGTTTACTGGTCGAGTTTCAACTCACGGTC
Source organism: Ariolimax columbianus (assembly GCA_036924085.1). Lineage (NCBI taxonomy): Eukaryota > Metazoa > Mollusca > Gastropoda > Stylommatophora > Arionidae > Ariolimax > Ariolimax columbianus. The sequence goes on along the minus strand of JAVGWX010000007.1, from coordinate 103,211,494 downwards.
TCTGTGTCTCTACAAATGTCCTTTCTAATCCCAGCATTATTTGTGTCAGTTTATTCATTGCTGAATCCCTGGATGTAGTTAAGGAAGTTATGGTTTGGTTGCTCTTGGGGGAAAGGGGCGGGGGCATCAGTGCCTACCTATATCATGTTCGCTTAATACGTTTTAATGATAATTACTGAGAGCGAGAACTGAATGCATGTATGAGGGAGGAAGATTGAGTGAGAGAGAACTGAATGTATGAGGGAGGAAGATTGAGTGAGAGAGAACTGAATGTATGAGAGAGGAAGAGTGAGTGAGAGAACTGAATGTAGAAGAGAGGAAGAGTGAGTGAGAGAGAACTGAATGTATGAGAGAGGAAGAGTGAGTGAGAGAACTGAATGTAGGAGAGAGGAAGAGTGAGTGAGAGAACTGAATGTATGTATGAGAGATGTACAACTAGTGTGTAATAAATACATTTGTACACATACCTGATTGTTCTCTTTTCTTGTGACTTTCTCTACCAGGAAGCATTGAAAACGTGAGTTATTGGCCAAAATGATCACATGACCCCTGTTGCTACTCTAGGCGTGTATATGCAATTGTATGTTTTGTTTGCTCATATGTGTGTTGTCAATTAACAATATCTGAATGATTTCTGTACAAATCAATGCTTTCGTATTGATACATGTGAGACTGTTTGATAACACGGTTCCAGTCTAGATGATACAAGGACTAGATTTCTTGCCTCGCGTCAGAGCTTGCCTGGCGAGAACTGGCTTAGGGCTTTCGTTACGTCAAGACTATCCAACTCCACTGCTACCCTTCCCGATGTCCCTTCTTCTCCCTCAAACCGCAGGGACGAAATAGTCAAAGGAAACCAAAGATCGCACGAGACGATACCTGTGAGATGATTCAATTTCAAACAGGAAGAAGCTGGAGAGAAACGGAGAAAAATAGCACACGTGGTTTTACGTTCAGAGGAATAGTTGATAGTCTATGCACACCAAGATAATATAGATGAACAACAGGAAGAGGAACAAAAGTCGTCATCTCGACTTCCATATACGTGACTGACTAAATCTGGCGTATCAACAATCAAGGATCTACTGCATGTGTCGTCTTCTTGTTCATGCTGTTGCTCATTGCCCATACAAGAACCGAACTGTCATGTACATTAGATTAAGGACGTTATTGGTAGAGGGCTCGCTTTTCATGAGAAGACAGCGAGTTCGAATCCCGTTATCAGATACTCCCAAGTCGAGCCAGCTCTAACCGTCTGCTCGTCTTACTCTGCACGAAGGAAAGGTAGAGAGCTAACAAGCCAACCATATCGTTTCATTAACAAGCTGCGTCATAATGCAGTATGTCTACACACGTCATCCTCGACAGCAACATCTTCTGGGGAACTACCTTTAAGCAGAGTCAGAAGACAAACTCTGGTGGACAGAAAGATAATAATGAATCTAGAAGAGTTCAGGTCAGGCAATGATCATATACATTGATCAAACGTTTCGTTCGTTGTATGGTACAGAGAGAGATAGTAGAGCAGCCATTACAGCGTGTGGCTGTAAGGGACGTAGGCAGCAAGCATGAAGGGGCAATACGGTAGGTGGTGATGATGAGGGCCACTGGTTGAAGTCTAGAACAGTCTGAGCTCATCCACGTCCACTGAAGGTCGAATAGTCTGGGCTCATCCACTTCCACTGAAGGTCCAACAGTCGGGGCTCATCCACGTCCACTGAAGGTCCAATAGTCTGGGCTCATCCACTTCCACTGAAGGTCCAACAGTCGGGGCTCATCCACGTCCACTGAAGGTCCAATAGTCTGGGCTCATCCACTTCCACTGAAGGTCCAACAGTCGGGGCTCATCCACGTCCACTGAAGGTCCAACAGTCTGGGCTCATCAACGTCCACTGAAGGTCCAACAGTCTAGGCTCATCCACGTCCACTGAAGGTCCAATAGTCTGGGCTCATCCACTTCCACTGAAGGTCCAACAGTCGGGGCTCATCAACGTCCACTGAAGGTCCAACAGTCTAGGCTCATCCACGTCCACTGAAGGTCCAATAGTCTGGGCTCACGCCTGTCCACTGAAGGTCTACTATTGTAGAGTTTTCATTATTTGAATAGGTTGTGATTATCATAAGCTAGCTGTAATACCCTGCGATGCCTGCAATAGTTATGTAAGTATTACACTTCTAACTCCTCCTATTCCCCTCCTCACCTTCACATCCTCACTGCACGCCTTCTTAGTCTCCCTTAGGGCTGATATTAAACACAATATTTCAAGTACAACCGATCTCCTCCCATCTCTTCCCATCTCCTCCCATCTTCTCCCATCTCCTCCCATCTTCTCCCATCTTCTCCCATCTCCTCCCATCTCTTCCCATCTCCTCCCATCTCTTCCCATCTTCTCCCATCTCCTCCCATCTTCTCCCATCTTCTCCCATCTTCTCCCATCTCCTCCCATCTTCTCCCATCTCCTCCCATCTTCTGCCCTTTCTCTGGTCAATAAATACATTATACACTCATCCTTTCTCACCATCAAACTCTTCTTCTCTCTTCTCCTCCCACCTCCTCCCATCTCTTCTCCTCCCATCCCTTCCCCTTCAACACGCCTATCCATCCACTCATTACCTCCACCTCTTATCTTACCCAGTCGCGCATCCATCACCCCCCCTCCCCCTGGAGCTACTCCCCATCCAAGGCCCATCTCTTCACTTTTAACCCCCCCCCCCCACCCCCTCGCCACCCTCTATGGTCAACAAACAATCTCCTGCCCATCTGTGTTCACACTCAAGCTCTGTCACGTCCACCCGCTACCCCCTCCTCCGTCCATCTCTTGTTATCTCATCTCAACACCCCCCCCCCCCTTCCGACCTCCCCTTCCCACCAAACACAGCCAAATCCAACTTGTCCCCATCAATCCCCTAACCCCCCAGTACATCTCTTCCGCCATATTTATATTTATCCAGGTTGCCTTTGTGGGAAAAAAGATGAATACAATTTCCCGTTTTTAATTCGGGTATAAAGAAATGGGATCCAAATGGCATGTAGCCAGCAATGCCCAAAAGGGTCCTAAATGATATTTGTGAAGAATGTGGTTGAGATCGGTGGGTTGGTCTGTATAAGGAACTAATGGTTTACAAGGTCGCACGTAATGACCTGCAAAGCTGCTAGCTTTATTTACATAGATAGCAGATCCCAGTTTTATTTACATAGATAGCAGATCCCAGCTCCATTTACATAGATAGAAGATCCCAGTTTTATTTACATAGATAGCAGATCCAAGCTTTATTTACATAGATAGCAGATCCCAGCTCCATTTACATAGATAGAAGATCCCAGTTTTATTTACATAGATAGCAGATCCCAGCTTTATTTACCTAGATAGCAGATCCCAGCTCCATTTACATAGATAGAAGATCCCAGTTTTATTTACATAGATAGCAGATCCCAGCTCCATTTACATAGATAGAAGATCCCAGTTTTATTTACATAGATAGAAGATCCCAGTTTTATTTACATAGATAGCAGATCCCAGCTCCATTTACATAGATAGAAGATCCCAGTTTTATTTACATAGATAGAAGATCCCAGCTCCATTTACATAGATAGCAGATCCCAGCTTTATTTACATAGATAGCAGATCCCAGCTTTATTTACATAGATAGCAGATCCCAGCTCCATTTACATAGATAGAAGATCCCAGTTTTATTTACATAGATAGAAGATCCCAGTTTTATTTACATAGATAGAAGATCCCAGCTCCATTTACATAGATAGCAGATCCCAGCTTTATTTACATGGATAGCAGATCACAGCTTTATTTACATAGATAGAAGATCCCAGCTTTATTTACATAGATAGAAGATCCCAGCTCCATTTACATAGATAGCAGATCCCAGCTTTATTTACATAGATAGCAGATACCAGCTTTATTTACATAGATAGCAGATCCCAGCTTTATTTACATAGATAGCAGATCCCAGCTTTATTTACATAGATAGCAGATCCCAGCTTTATTTACATAGATAGCAGATCCCAGCTTTATTTACAAAGATAGCAGATCCCAGCTTTATTTACATAGATAGCAGATCCCAGCTCCATTTATATAGATAGAAGATCCCAGTTTTATTTACATAGATAGCAGATCTCAGCTTTATACATAAAGAAGATTCCGGTTTTATACACATAGATAGTAAATCCCAGCTTTATTTACATAGATAGCAGATCCCAGCTTTATTTACATAGATAGCAGATCCCAGCTTTATTTACATAGATAGCAGATCCCAGCTTTATTTACATAGATAGCAGATCCCAGCTTTATTTACATAGATAGCAGATCCCAGCTTTATACAGATAGATAGCAGATCTGTCTCCCCTGGTCTTGTCTCTCCTGGTCTTGTCTCCCCTGGTCTTGTTTCTCCTGGTCTTGTCTCCTCTGGTCTTGTCTCTCCTGGTCTTGTCTCCTCTGGTCTTGTCTCTCCTGGTCTTGTCTCCCCTGGTCTTGTTCCCCCTGGTCTTGTCTCATCTGGTCTTCTCATCTGGTCTTGTTTCTCCTGGTCTTGTCTCATCTGGTCTTGTCTCCCCTGGTGATGTCTCTCCTGGTCTTGTCTCCCCTGGTCTTGTTCCCCCTGGTCTTGTCTCATCTGGTCTTCTCATCTGGTCTTATCTCATCTGGATAACACAATGTGGAGCCGTGCTAGAAACGGTTAGTTTTTGTTGGCCAGCCAGAGCCACAGCACAACAGATCCAACATCTAATACTCGCAATGCTGTGTCCAGGATGTGTTTATTTAATATGTGATTGTTGAGATGTGTACATAGTCTGTAGGTGGATCGCCGAGGTCTGTTGTTGAGGGTTTGACGACAGTTCTTAAACCCACAATGTTGGTGTCAGCATTAGGTCTGTGTTCAGGACGAGGACCCGCTTTCACAGAGTGCCTAGGTTTGACGAGGGAGTCATGTCTGATTCTGTGTGCTGTGTGATCTGATGGTACACTGCTCTCTAACATATGCTGGTTGGGAAAGGTGTTTTGGTTATGGTATGGTGTGTGTGTGTGTGATTCTAAGAAAGTTTGTGTGGTTCTAAGAGTGTGTGTGTGTGTGTGTGGTCTTAAGATATTGCTTGTGGCTGTAAGATAGTGTGTGTAAGACAGAGTGTGTGTGGTTCTAGGAGTGTGTGTGTGTGTGTGTGGTCTTAAGATATTGCTTGTGGCTGTAAGATAGTGTGTGTAAGACAGAGTGTGTGTGTGTGTGGGTGTGTGTGTCTGCGAATATTTGTGGCTGTAAAGATAAGTGCCGTTGTAAAGCTGTTGCAACTCAAACTGTTTATAAAGTTGGAAAATTAAAATATCTTTGTAAGATAATATGTATCACACTAAAGATCTTAAATTTCATGAACAGTCTGTAGCACATCTAACGCCCAAATATGAACAGCTTTAAAGAAACGACTGGGGAAGATTTCAGCATGTCACGTGTTGCACGAGAGAGAGAGACGACCAGGATTTCAGTCGTGGCGCGTGTTGCCCAAGAGAGGTAACCATTTCATTGCGCTACCAACTCTCAGTCGCTTCCCTTGCTGAGCTTGCTGCTCAATTTGCCTTAATGGTTTCTGTAAGAGTTCGGTGTGTAAGAGAGATGAGAATAGGACAACTGCCATACTGTGATCACGCTGTAAGAGATGACTTACAGTGCTATCTAATACATTGGAATGTCCATTCAGGCTAGGATACAACTGCAAGACAAAAATGAAGTCTATGCCAGTCCCTTAGCTCATGTGTCGTCCCACTGCACACGTGACTCACACGACATGATGTACGCCATATTTCTTCTCAGAACAATATGGAAACATTGGACAGAACAAACGTAGATTCCTCAGAGTCTGAATTACCTGTAGATCGAGAAATGAATGTGAACCTCTGGGAATTCATGATGTGAAAGATGTTTGGTGCAGTAGTTCTGTCAACTGAATAACTCGGTGGAACCCGTCAGCATTAACGTTTGCTCGTGACTGCCGTCACACAGAGAGAGGCATAGACAGAGGGAGGCATATACAGAAAGAGGAATAGACAGAGAGAGGCATAGGCAGAGAGAGGCATAAACAGAGAGAGGCATAGACAGAAAGAGGCATAAACAGAGAGTGGAATAGACAGAGAGAGGCATAAACAGAGAGTGACATAGACAGAGAGTGGCATACACAGAGAGTGGCATAGACAGAGAGTGACATAGATAGAGAGTGACATAGACAGAAAGAACCATAGACAGAGAGAGACATAGACAGAAAGGGACACTTGGGAGGGGATGTTTACTGGTCGAGTTTCAACTCACGGTCTCTGTGTCTCTACAAATGTCCTTTCTAATCCCAGCATTATTTGTGTCAGTTTATTCATTGCTGAATCCCTGGATGTAGTTAAGGAAGTTATGGTTTGGTTGCTCTTGGGGGAAAGGGGCGGGGGCATCAGTGCCTACCTATATCATGTTCGCTTAATACGTTTTAATGATAATTACTGAGAGCGAGAACTGAATGCATGTATGAGGGAGGAAGATTGAGTGAGAGAGAACTGAATGTATGAGGGAGGAAGATTGAGTGAGAGAGAACTGAATGTATGAGAGAGGAAGAGTGAGTGAGAGAACTGAATGTAGAAGAGAGGAAGAGTGAGTGAGAGAGAACTGAATGTATGAGAGAGGAAGAGTGAGTGAGAGAACTGAATGTAGGAGAGAGGAAGAGTGAGTGAGAGAACTGAATGTATGTATGAGAGATGTACAACTAGTGTGTAATAAATACATTTGTACACATACATGATTGTTCTCTTTTCTTGTGACTTTCTCTACCAGGAAGCATTGAAAACGTGAGTTATTGGCCAAAATGATCACATGACCCCTGTTGCTACTCTAGGCGTGTATATGCAATTGTATGTTTTGTTTGCTCATATGTGTGTTGTCAATTAACAATATCTGAATGATTTCTGTACAAATCAATGCTTTCGTATTGATACATGTGAGACTGTTTGATAACACGGTTCCAGTCTAGATGATACAAGGACTAGATTTCTTGCCTCGCGTCAGAGCTTGCCTGGCGAGAACTGGCTTAGGGCTTTCGTTACGTCAAGACTATCCAACTCCACTGCTACCCTTCCCGATGTCCCTTCTTCTCCCTCAAACCGCAGGGACGAAATAGTCAAAGGAAACCAAAGATCGCACGAGACGATACCTGTGAGATGATTCAATTTCAAACAGGAAGAAGCTGGAGAGAAACGGAGAAAAATAGCACACGTGGTTTTACGTTCAGAGGAATAGTTGATAGTCTATGCACACCAAGATAATATAGATGAACAACAGGAAGAGGAACAAAAGTCGTCATCTCGACTTCCATATACGTGACTGACTAAATCTGGCGTATCAACAATCAAGGATCTACTGCATGTGTCGTCTTCTTGTTCATGCTGTTGCTCATTGCCCATACAAGAACCGAACTGTCATGTACATTAGATTAAGGACGTTATTGGTAGAGGGCTCGCTTTTCATGAGAAGACAGCGAGTTCGAATCCCGTTATCAGATACTCCCAAGTCGAGCCAGCTCTAACCGTCTGCTCGTCTTACTCTGCACGAAGGAAAGGTAGAGAGCTAACAAGCCAACCATATCGTTTCATTAACAAGCTGCGTCATAATGCAGTATGTCTACACACGTCATCCTCGACAGCAACATCTTCTGGGGAACTACCTTTAAGCAGAGTCAGAAGACAAACTCTGGTGGACAGAAAGATAATAATGAATCTAGAAGAGTTCAGGTCAGGCAATGATCATATACATTGATCAAACGTTTCGTTCGTTGTATGGTACAGAGAGAGATAGTAGAGCAGCCATTACAGCGTGTGGCTGTAAGGGACGTAGGCAGCAAGCATGAAGGGGCAATACGGTAGGTGGTGATGATGAGGGCCACTGGTTGAAGTCTAGAACAGTCTGAGCTCATCCACGTCCACTGAAGGTCGAATAGTCTGGGCTCATCCACTTCCACTGAAGGTCCAACAGTCGGGGCTCATCCACGTCCACTGAAGGTCCAATAGTCTGGGCTCATCCACTTCCACTGAAGGTCCAACAGTCGGGGCTCATCCACGTCCACTGAAGGTCCAATAGTCTGGGCTCATCCACTTCCACTGAAGGTCCAACAGTCGGGGCTCATCCACGTCCACTGAAGGTCCAACAGTCTGGGCTCATCAACGTCCACTGAAGGTCCAACAGTCTAGGCTCATCCACGTCCACTGAAGGTCCAATAGTCTGGGCTCATCCACTTCCACTGAAGGTCCAACAGTCGGGGCTCATCAACGTCCACTGAAGGTCCAACAGTCTAGGCTCATCCACGTCCACTGAAGGTCCAATAGTCTGGGCTCACGCCTGTCCACTGAAGGTCTACTATTGTAGAGTTTTCATTATTTGAATAGGTTGTGATTATCATAAGCTAGCTGTAATACCCTGCGATGCCTGCAATAGTTATGTAAGTATTACACTTCTAACTCCTCCTATTCCCCTCCTCACCTTCACATCCTCACTGCACGCCTTCTTAGTCTCCCTTAGGGCTGATATTAAACACAATATTTCAAGTACAACCGATCTCCTCCCATCTCTTCCCATCTCCTCCCATCTTCTCCCATCTCCTCCCATCTTCTCCCATCTTCTCCCATCTCCTCCCATCTCTTCCCATCTCCTCCCATCTCTTCCCATCTTCTCCCATCTCCTCCCATCTTCTCCCATCTTCTCCCATCTTCTCCCATCTCCTCCCATCTTCTCCCATCTCCTCCCATCTTCTGCCCTTTCTCTGGTCAATAAATACATTATACACTCATCCTTTCTCACCATCAAACTCTTCTTCTCTCTTCTCCTCCCACCTCCTCCCATCTCTTCTCCTCCCATCCCTTCCCCTTCAACACGCCTATCCATCCACTCATTACCTCCACCTCTTATCTTACCCAGTCGCGCATCCATCACCCCCCCTCCCCCTGGAGCTACTCCCCATCCAAGGCCCATCTCTTCACTTTTAACCCCCCCCCCCCCACCCCCTCGCCACCCTCTATGGTCAACAAACAATCTCCTGCCCATCTGTGTTCACACTCAAGCTCTGTCACGTCCACCCGCTACCCCCTCCTCCGTCCATCTCTTGTTATCTCATCTCAACACCCCCCCCCCCCTTCCGACCTCCCCTTCCCACCAAACACAGCCAAATCCAACTTGTCCCCATCAATCCCCTAACCCCCCAGTACATCTCTTCCGCCATATTTATATTTATCCAGGTTGCCTTTGTGGGAAAAAAGATGAATACAATTTCCCGTTTTTAATTCGGGTATAAAGAAATGGGATCCAAATGGCATGTAGCCAGCAATGCCCAAAAGGGTCCTAACTGATATTTGTGAAGAATGTGGTTGAGATCGGTGGGTTGGTCTGTATAAGGAACTAATGGTTTACAAGGTCGCACGTAATGACCTGCAAAGCTGCTAGCTTTATTTACATAGATAGCAGATCCCAGTTTTATTTACATAGATAGCAGATCCCAGCTCCATTTACATAGATAGAAGATCCCAGTTTTATTTACATAGATAGCAGATCCAAGCTTTATTTACATAGATAGCAGATCCCAGCTCCATTTACATAGATAGAAGATCCCAGTTTTATTTACATAGATAGCAGATCCCAGCTTTATTTACCTAGATAGCAGATCCCAGCTCCATTTACATAGATAGAAGATCCCAGTTTTATTTACATAGATAGCAGATCCCAGCTCCATTTACATAGATAGAAGATCCCAGTTTTATTTACATAGATAGAAGATCCCAGTTTTATTTACATAGATAGCAGATCCCAGCTCCATTTACATAGATAGAAGATCCCAGTTTTATTTACATAGATAGAAGATCCCAGCTCCATTTACATAGATAGCAGATCCCAGCTTTATTTACATAGATAGCAGATCCCAGCTTTATTTACATAGATAGCAGATCCCAGCTCCATTTACATAGATAGAAGATCCCAGTTTTATTTACATAGATAGAAGATCCCAGTTTTATTTACATAGATAGAAGATCCCAGCTCCATTTACATAGATAGCAGATCCCAGCTTTATTTACATTGATAGCAGATCACAGCTTTATTTACATAGATAGAAGATCCCAGCTTTATTTACATAGATAGAAGATCCCAGCTCCATTTACATAGATAGCAGATCCCAGCTTTATTTACATAGATAGCAGATACCAGCTTTATTTACATAGATAGCAGATCCCAGCTTTATTTACATAGATAGCAGATCCCAGCTTTATTTACATAGATAGCAGATCCCAGCTTTATTTACATAGATAGCAGATCCCAGCTTTATTTACAAAGATAGCAGATCCCAGCTTTATTTACATAGATAGCAGATCCCAGCTCCATTTATATAGATAGAAGATCCCAGTTTTATTTACATAGATAGCAGATCTCAGCTTTATACATAAAGAAGATTCCGGTTTTATACACATAGATAGTAAATCCCAGCTTTATTTACATAGATAGCAGATCCCAGCTTTATTTACATAGATAGCAGATCCCAGCTTTATTTACATAGATAGCAGATCCCAGCTTTATTTACATAGATAGCAGATCCCAGCTTTATACAGATAGATAGCAGATCTGTCTCCCCTGGTCTTGTCTCTCCTGGTCTTGTCTCCCCTGGTCTTGTTTCTCCTGGTCTTGTCTCCTCTGGTCTTGTCTCTCCTGGTCTTGTCTCCTCTGGTCTTGTCTCTCCTGGTCTTGTCTCTCCTGGTCTTGTCTCCCCTGGTCTTGTCTCTCCTGGTCTTGTCTCCCCTGGTCTTGTTCCCCCTGGTCTTGTCTCATCTGGTCTTCTCATCTGGTCTTGTTTCTCCTGGTCTTGTCTCATCTGGTCTTGTCTCTCCTGGTCTTGTCTCCCCTGGTCTTGTCTCTCCTGGTCTTGTCTCCCCTGGTCTTGTCTCTCCTGGTCTTGTCTCCCCTGGTGATGTCTCTCCTGGTCTTGTCTCCCCTGGTCTTGTTCCCCCTGGTCTTGTCTCATCTGGTCTTCTCATCTGGTCTTATCTCATCTGGATAACACAATGTGGAGCCGTGCTAGAAACGGTTAGTTTTTGTTGGCCAGCCAGAGCCACAGCACAACAGATCCAACATCTAATACTCGCAATGCTGTGTCCAGGATGTGTTTATTTAATATGTGATTGTTGAGATGTGTACATAGTCTGTAGGTGGATCGCCGAGGTCTGTTGTTGAGGGTTTGACGACAGTTCTTAAACCCACAATGTTGGTGTCAGCATTAGGTCTGTGTTCAGGACGAGGACCCGCTTTCACAGAGTGCCTAGGTTTGACGAGGGAGTCATGTCTGATTCTGTGTGCTGTGTGATCTGATGGTACACTGCTCTCTAACATATGCTGGTTGGGAAAGGTGTTTTGGTTATGGTATGGTGTGTGTGTGTGTGATTCTAAGAAAGTTTGTGTGGTTCTAAGAGTGTGTGTGTGTGTGTGTGGTCTTAAGATATTGCTTGTGGCTGTAAGATAGTGTGTGTAAGACAGAGTGTGTGTGGTTCTAAGAGTGTGTGTGTGTGTGTGTGGTCTTAAGATATTGCTTGTGGCTGTAAGATAGTGTGTGTAAGACAGAGTGTGTGTGTGTGTGTGGGTGTGTGTGTCTGCGAATATTTGTGGCTGTAAAGATAAGTGCCGTTGTAAAGCTGTTGCAACTCAAACTGTTTATAAAGTTGGAAAATTAAAATATCTTTGTAAGATAATATGTATCACACTAAAGATCTTAAATTTCATGAACAGTCTGTAGCACATCTAACGCCCAAATATGAACAGCTTTAAAGAAACGACTGGGGAAGATTTCAGCATGTCACGTGTTGCACGAGAGAGAGAGACGACCAGGATTTCAGTCGTGGCGCGTGTTGCCCAAGAGAGGTAACCATTTCATTGCGCTACCAACTCTCAGTCGCTTCCCTTGTTGAGCTTGCTGCTCAATTTGCCTTAATGGTTTCTGTAAGAGTTCGGTGTGTAAGAGAGATGAGAATAGGACAACTGCCATACTGTGATCACGCTGTAAGAGATGACTTACAGTGCTATCTAATACATTGGAATGTCCATTCAGGCTAGGATACAACTGCAAGACAAAAATGAAGTCTATGCCAGTCCCTTAGCTCATGTGTCGTCCCACTGCACACGTGACTCACACGACATGATGTACGCCATATTTCTTCTCAGAACAATATGGAAACATTGGACAGAACAAACGTAGATTCCTCAGAGTCTGAATTACCTGTAGATCGAGAAATGAATGTGAACCTCTGGGAATTCATGATGTGAAAGATGTTTGGTGCAGTAGTTCTGTCAACTGAATAACTCGGTGGAACCCGTCAGCATTAACGTTTGCTCGTGACTGCCGTCACACAGAGAGAGGCATAGACAGAGGGAGGCATATACAGAAAGAGGAATAGACAGAGAGAGGCATAGGCAGAGAGAGGCATAAACAGAGAGAGGCATAGACAGAAAGAGGCATAAACAGAGAGTGGAATAGACAGAGAGAGGCATAAACAGAGAGTGGCATACACAGAGAGTGGCATAGACAGAGAGTGACATAGTGTAGCAGATCCCACTGTTTGCCTTGGCCGTGATCTAACTTAGAACATTCTCACACTCATCCACGTCATCATGACCATACTCAGTAAATGACATATCACACATCAGGTGGCATATTTATTATATCATACTCATATCATAGAATGAGTAGAGACATTACAAACACAATATAATACATATCTTAACTAAACATTATACTAAAACGGGAATTATAAGCATTAGCTATTGATGGAATTCCCAACTAACTAAAAACCCAGTTCTATTGCCTTGCAATTGCATCACACACACATCGCCTTAACTGCGTCTTCAACACACCTTATCAGATACTCTTCCTCACTGAAATCCCCTCAGGCGGGCGATCTCGGCATAACTCGTTCACAATGTGTCCTTGCTTACAAACACACTTTCACATTATCTATTAATGCAAAACTCACACACCTATTTGAGCGATCCTGTTCTATCACTGAACATTCGTCCAACAGTCTATCAATCGCTCCTCTATCTAAAGTCGGTGAGTTAAACACACTATCTACATTCAGTCTCCCTCTCTCTCAGTCTCCTCCATACAGCCTCTCTCTCTCCCTCACTCATCCAGCCTCTCATCCAGCCTGTCGAGCTAAACTTTGTCTCGAGCTATATATCCTCAAGCAAGACCAGAGCTTGACCAATCGATCTCATGTATGGTCATCTTCAATTCCAATTGGAACGAAACACTTTGCACACCTGTCACTCATTCTCTCGCAGCAAGCCCCGTTGCCAATTTCGTCTGTCAATCAATCTCCCCCTACCAAAATCGGAAGGCCAGTGGTCAGTTTCTACCTGTCCACATTCCTTAACCCAACTCTGTTCTCCTTTGCTGAGACAGTGAGTGACCTTGACATGCATTCATGTAGCTTTAAGCTTTAACATGTTCAGGCATCCTAAACTCCCCTTGCTCCGGCGGGAACTGTTACAATAGATAGAGAGTGACATAGACAGAAAGAACCATAGACAGAGAGAGACATAGACAGAAAGGGACACTTGGGAGGGGATGTTTACTGGTCGAGTTTCAACTCACGGTCTCTGTGTCTCTACAAATGTCCTTTCTAATCCCAGCATTATTTGTGTCAGTTTATTCATTGCTGAATCCCTGGATGTAGTTAAGGAAGTTATGGTTTGGTTGCTCTTGGGGGAAAGGGGCGGGGGCATCAGTGCCTACCTATATCATGTTCGCTTAATACGTTTTAATGATAATTACTGAGAGCGAGAACTGAATGCATGTATGAGGGAGGAAGATTGAGTGAGAGAGAACTGAATGTATGAGGGAGGAAGATTGAGTGAGAGAGAACTGAATGTATGAGAGAGGAAGAGTGAGTGAGAGAACTGAATGTAGAAGAGAGGAAGAGTGAGTGAGAGAGAACTGAATGTATGAGAGAGGAAGAGTGAGTGAGAGAACTGAATGTAGGAGAGAGGAAGAGTGAGTGAGAGAACTGAATGTATGTATGAGAGATGTACAACTAGTGTGTAATAAATACATTTGTACACATACATGATTGTTCTCTTTTCTTGTGACTTTCTCTACCAGGAAGCATTGAAAACGTGAGTTATTGGCCAAAATGATCACATGACCCCTGTTGCTACTCTAGGCGTGTATATGCAATTGTATGTTTTGTTTGCTCATATGTGTGTTGTCAATTAACAATATCTGAATGATTTCTGTACAAATCAATGCTTTCGTATTGATACATGTGAGACTGTTTGATAACACGGTTCCAGTCTAGATGATACAAGGACTAGATTTCTTGCCTCGCGTCAGAGCTTGCCTGGCGAGAACTGGCTTAGGGCTTTCGTTACGTCAAGACTATCCAACTCCACTGCTACCCTTCCCGATGTCCCTTCTTCTCCCTCAAACCGCAGGGACGAAATAGTCAAAGGAAACCAAAGATCGCACGAGACGATACCTGTGAGATGATTCAATTTCAAACAGGAAGAAGCTGGAGAGAAACGGAGAAAAATAGCACACGTGGTTTTACGTTCAGAGGAATAGTTGATAGTCTATGCACACCAAGATAATATAGATGAACAACAGGAAGAGGAACAAAAGTCGTCATCTCGACTTCCATATACGTGACTGACTAAATCTGGCGTATCAACAATCAAGGATCTACTGCATGTGTCGTCTTCTTGTTCATGCTGTTGCTCATTGCCCATACAAGAACCGAACTGTCATGTACATTAGATTAAGGACGTTATTGGTAGAGGGCTCGCTTTTCATGAGAAGACAGCGAGTTCGAATCCCGTTATCAGATACTCCCAAGTCGAGCCAGCTCTAACCGTCTGCTCGTCTTACTCTGCACGAAGGAAAGGTAGAGAGCTAACAAGCCAACCATATCGTTTCATTAACAAGCTGCGTCATAATGCAGTATGTCTACACACGTCATCCTCGACAGCAACATCTTCTGGGGAACTACCTTTAAGCAGAGTCAGAAGACAAACTCTGGTGGACAGAAAGATAATAATGAATCTAGAAGAGTTCAGGTCAGGCAATGATCATATACATTGATCAAACGTTTCGTTCGTTGTATGGTACAGAGAGAGATAGTAGAGCAGTCATTACAGCGTGTGGCTGTAAGGGACGTAGGCAGCAAGCATGAAGGGGCAATACGGTAGGTGGTGATGATGAGGGCCACTGGTTGAAGTCTAGAACAGTCTGAGCTCATCCACGTCCACTGAAGGTCGAATAGTCTGGGCTCATCCACTTCCACTGAAGGTCCAACAGTCGGGGCTCATCCACGTCCACTGAAGGTCCAATAGTCTGGGCTCATCCACTTCCACTGAAGGTCCAACAGTCGGGGCTCATCCACGTCCACTGAAGGTCCAATAGTCTGGGCTCATCCACTTCCACTGAAGGTCCAACAGTCGGGGCTCATCCACGTCCACTGAAGGTCCAACAGTCTGGGCTCATCAACGTCCACTGAAGGTCCAACAGTCTAGGCTCATCCACGTCCACTGAAGGTCCAATAGTCTGGGCTCATCCACTTCCACTGAAGGTCCAACAGTCGGGGCTCATCAACGTCCACTGAAGGTCCAACAGTCTAGGCTCATCCACGTCCACTGAAGGTCCAATAGTCTGGGCTCACGCCTGTCCACTGAAGGTCTACTATTGTAGAGTTTTCATTATTTGAATAGGTTGTGATTATCATAAGCTAGCTGTAATACCCTGCGATGCCTGCAATAGTTATGTAAGTATTACACTTCTAACTCCTCCTATTCCCCTCCTCACCTTCACATCCTCACTGCACGCCTTCTTAGTCTCCCTTAGGGCTGATATTAAACACAATATTTCAAGTACAACCGATCTCCTCCCATCTCTTCCCATCTTCTCCCATCTCCTCCCATCTCCTCCCATCTTCTCCCATCTCCTCCCATCTTCTCCCATCTTCTCCCATCTCCTCCCATCTTCTCCCATCTCCTCCCATCTTCTCCCATCTTCTCCCATCTTCTCCCATCTCCTCCCATCTCCTCCCATCTCTTCCCATCTTCTCCCATCTCCTCCCATCTTCTCCCATCTTCTCCCATCTCCTCCCATCTTCTCCCATCTCCTCCCATCTTCTGCCCTTTCTCTGGTCAATAAATACATTATACACTCATCCTTTCTCACCATCAAACTCTTCTTCTCTCTTCTCCTCCCACCTCCTCCCATCTCTTCTCCTCCCATCCCTTCCCCTTCAACACGCCTATCCATCCACTCATTACCTCCACCTCTTATCTTACCCAGTCGCGCATCCATCACCCCCCTCCCCCTGGAGCTACTCCCCATCCAAGGCCCATCTCTTCACTTTTAACCCCCCCCCCCCCCCACCCCCTCGCCACCCTCTATGGTCAACAAACAATCTCCTGCCCATCTGTGTTCACACTCAAGCTCTGTCACGTCCACCCGCTACCCCCTCCTCCGTCCATCTCTTGTTATCTCATCTCAACACCCCCCCCCCCTTCCGACCTCCCCTTCCCACCAAACACAGCCAAATCCAACTTGTCCCCATCAATCCCCTAACCCCCCAGTACATCTCTTCCGCCATATTTATATTTATCCAGGTTGCCTTTGTGGGAAAAAAGATGAATACAATTTCCCGTTTTTAATTCGGGTATAAAGAAATGGGATCCAAATGGCATGTAGCCAGCAATGCCCAAAAGGGTCCTAAATGATATTTGTGAAGAATGTGGTTGAGATCGGTGGGTTGGTCTGTATAAGGAACTAATGGTTTACAAGGTCGCACGTAATGACCTGCAAAGCTGCTAGCTTTATTTACATAGATAGCAGATCCCAGCTTTATTTACATAGATAGCAGATCCCAGCTCCATTTACATAGATAGAAGATCCCAGTTTTATTTACATAGATAGCAGATCCAAGCTTTATTTACATAGATAGCAGATCCCAGCTCCATTTACATAGATAGAAGATCCCAGTTTTATTTACATAGATAGCAGATCCCAGCTCCATTTACATAGATAGAAGATCCCAGTATTATTTACATAGATAGAAGATCCCAGTTTTATTTACATAGATAGCAGATCCCAGCTCCATTTACATAGATAGAAGATCCCAGTTTTATTTACATAGATAGAAGATCCCAGCTCCATTTACATAGATAGCAGATCCCAGCTTTATTTACATAGATAGCAGATCCCAGCTCCATTTACATAGATAGAAGATCCCAGTTTTATTTACATAGATAGAAGATCCCAGTTTTATTTACATAGATAGAAGATCCCAGCTCCATTTACATAGATAGCAGATCCCAGCTTTATTTACATTGATAGCAGATCACAGCTTTATTTACATAGATAGAAGATCCCAGCTTTATTTACATAGATAGAAGATCCCAGCTCCATTTACATAGATAGCAGATCCCAGCTTTATTTACATAGATAGCAGATACCAGCTTTATTTACATAGATAGCAGATCCCAGCTTTATTTACATAGATAGCAGATCCCAGATTTATTTACATAGATAGCAGATCCCAGCTTTATTTACATAGATAGCAGATCCCAGCTTTATTTACAAAGATAGCAGATCCCAGCTTTATTTACATAGATAGCAGATCCCAGCTCCATTTATATAGATAGAAGATCCCAGTTTTATTTACATAGATAGCAGATCTCAGCTTTATACATAAAGAAGATTCCGGTTTTATACACATAGATAGTAAATCCCAGCTTTATTTACATAGATAGCAGATCCCAGCTTTATTTACATAGATAGCAGATCCCAGCTTTATTTACATAGATAGCAGATCCCAGCTTTATTTACATAGATAGCAGATCCCAGCTTTATACAGATAGATAGCAGATCCCAGTTGTATATACATAGGTAGAAAATACATATAAGACATTAAATAGAAAATAGATAATGTGCTCAACTGATGACACTCATTTAACATTTAGAATAGGTAGCCATCAGATTACATGTAGCCTCAGATGCATGTAACGTCAGATTGTATGTAACCCCTTAACTTACATAGTGCTGGCGAAAAGCACTTGTTACAACAAAGTATTAGACAAGATTATACAGACGATACTATAGTGCGGCCGGTCAAATCGAATGATCTCACATGCGGCCCGCGCTGCTTTCAGTTCGAAACCGCTGGTTTAGTCCACAAACCCAGCCCACCGCATTTTGTTGATTAACCTGGGAGAACACTAACATCCAGACATACAGGTCTTGTTATGTCTCTGCGGTTTGTATTTGGGGGTGGGGGTGGGGGGTGGGGGGGAGTCATGTTTGATATCGTTGTGTGATGGACCCTACTCCTGTATGTCGATTCACACATGTGTATCATTCAACTCTCGAATGTCAATTCACAAGTGTGTATCATTCAACTCTCGTATGTCAGTTCACACCTGTGTATCATTCAACTCTCGTATGTCAATTCACACCTGTGTATCATTCAACTCTCGTATGTCAATTCACACCTGTGTATCATTCAACTCTCGTATGTCAATTCACACCTGTGTATCATTCAACTCACGTATGTCAATTCACACCTGTGTATCATTCAACTCTCGTATGTCAATTCACACCTGTGTATCATTCAACTCTCGTATGTCAATTCACACCTGTGTATCATTCAACTCCCGTATGTCAATTCACACCTGTGTATCATTCAACTCTCGTATGTCAATTCATACCTGTGTATCATTCAACTCTCGTATGTCAATTCACACCTGTGTATCATTCAACTCCCGTATGTCAATTCACACCTGTGTATCATTCAACTCTCGTATGTCAATTCATACCTGTGTATCATTCAACTCACGTATGTCGATTCACACTGGGTTCACACTCTCGGAACAGACTCATTAATCTGTTCTTCAGACCAGACATTCTAATTGTCCTGGCCTTTCATAACCGCAGCTGCAAATAAACGTGCACAAACAAACAGAAGATAACAATAATGTCAAGAGGAACTAACCTATACTTGTCAATCTGTTTTTTAAATATGAAAACAACAAAGACACGTCAAGAAGGCAAACTTTCAGCTGTGTAACAGCGTGGCTCCTTACGTCTCTAGTACTACAGCAATGAAGTCATATAATTAGGTGTAACAGTTTAGTTTAGATTAGTCAAAGAATCAACGTCTTTGCATACCGTTTAACCATAGCCATCTCTAGTCTATTACAGTTGCCCATGGTTTAACCCATAAGTGCTCTGTTCTTCTCCGTGTTTCTGGAGACTAACACAATGCACAAACTCCGTAGAAACGGCGAGGATCTCGTAATAGATTTGGTAAATTGTTAACAATTTTGACTTTTGACGGGGCAGCGGCCGTTAAGTCTACTCTTTTCAATTCCCAACTGCAGAGGCATTTGTTTAACGTGCAAGAAAATGGACACTGGCGTCCGATCTCTACTACCCAGAAATACCAGAAATTCCACCTGAAAAAATCTCGGTCTTCACCGTGATTTGAACACGCGACCTCCAGCACCTGAGGTCTTACCACCAGACCATTCAGTCCCTACTCAGTGTAACAGTGCTGTTATGTACGTGTGCAATACTCAAACAATACACACGACACCTGCTCCATGATCTACAGCGGATCCCATAGGGAACTCTCGTTGGATCTCCAGGTTCCAGAATCCCAGATCTAGAATAGCAGAACTGTCTTGCTTGTTAAGTCATTTTAAAATTGGGTCTGGTTAGAAAGAGCACCGATACGAGAAGACAAACAAAACATACATTACGACCAATAGACCTTCATCAGGGACAACAAATAATTAAAGATTGGATTGTTGAAGAGCATGTCATCAGGCAGACGTCATTACAAGACTGCTACATCCAGCACCTTATCAGGCAGACGTCATGACAAGACTGCTACGTCCAGCACGTCATCAGGCAGACGTCATGACAAGACTGCCACGTCCAGCACCTCATCAGGAAGACGACGTGACAAGGCTGCTACGTCCAGAACCTCATCAGGCAGACGTCATGACAAGACTGCACGTTCAGCACCTCATCAGGCAGACGTCATGACAAGACTGCCACGTCCAGCACCTCATCAGGCAGACGTCATGACAAGACTGCCACGTCCAGCACCTCATCAGGCAGACGTCATGACAATATTGCCACGTCCATTTTCAGTCAACATGTGCCCAACTCATCGGTGGAAGAAATGTTTGTCGGGGATGGAAAGAGAGCCCAATTCACTGTTAGCCTTAGAGAGTGACAAGTTTCCCTTCTAGAGAGAGAGAGAGAGAGAGAGAGAGAGAGAGCAGAATTCACTGTTAGGGTTAGAGAGTGACAACTGCCCCTTCTAGAGGGAGAGAGAGAGAGAGAGAGAGAGAGCAGAATTCACTGTTAGGGTTAGAGAGTGACAAGTTTCCCTTCTAGAGAGAGAGAGAGAGAGTACGATTCACTGTTAGGATTAGAGAATGACAAGTTTCCCTTCTAGAGAGAGAGAGAGAGAGAGAGAGTACGATTCACTGTTAGGGTTAGAGAGTGACAACTGTCCCTTCTAGAGGGAGAGAGAGAGAGAGAGAGAGAGCAGAATTCACTGTTAGGGTTAGAGAGTGACAACTGCCCCTTCTAGAGGGAGAGAGAGAGAGAGAGAGAGAGAGAGAGAGAAATTCACTGTTAGGGTTAGAGAGTGACAACTGCCCCTTCTAGAGAGAGAGAGAGAGAGAGAGAGAGAGAGCAGAATTCACTGTTAGGGTTAGAGAGTGACAACTGTCCCTTCTAGAGGGAGAGAGAGAGAGAGAGAGAGCAGAATTCACTGTTAGGGTTAGAGAGTGACAACTGTCCCTTCTAGAGGGAGAGAGAGAGAGAGAGAGAGCAGAATTCACTGTTAGGGTTAGAGAGTGACAACTGTCCCTTCTAGAGAGAGAGAGAGAGAGAGAGAGCAGAATTCACTGTTAGGGTTAGAGAGTGACAACTGCCCCTTCTAGAGAGAGAGAGAGCAGAATTCACTGTTAGGGTTAGAGAGTGACAACTGTCCCTTCTAGAGAGAGAGAGAGAGAGAGCAGAATTCACTGTTAGGGTTAGAGAGTGACAACTGTCCCTTCTAGAGAGAGAGAGAGAGAGAGAGAGAGTACGATTCACTGTTAGGGTTAGAGAGTGACAACTGTCCCTTCTAGAGGGAGAGAGAGAGAGAGAGAGAGAGAGCAGAATTCACTGTTAGGGTTAGAGAGTGACAACTGCCCCTTCTAGAGGGAGAGAGAGAGAGAGAGAGAGAGAGAGAGAGAGAAATTCACTGTTAGGGTTAGAGAGTGACAACTGCCCCTTCTAGAGAGAGAGAGAGAGAGAGAGAGAGAGAGAGCAGAATTCACTGTTAGGGTTAGAGAGTGACAACTGTCCCTTCTAGAGGGAGAGAGAGAGAGAGAGAGAGAGCAGAATTCACTGTTAGGGTTAGAGAGTGACAACTGTCCCTTCTAGAGGGAGAGAGAGAGAGAGAGAGAGAGCAGAATTCACTGTTAGGGTTAGAGAGTGACAACTGTCCCTTCTAGAGAGAGAGAGAGAGAGAGAGCGAGCAGAATTCACTGTTAGGGTTAGAGAGTGACAACTGCCCCTTCTAGAGAGAGAGAGAGAGAGAGAGAGAGAGAGAGAGAGAGAGAGAGAGCAGAATTCACTGTTAGGGTTAGAGAGTGACAACTGTCCCTTCTAGAGAGAGAGAGAGAGAGAGAGAGCAGAATTCACTGTTAGGGTTAGAGAGTGACAACTGTCCCTTCTAGAGAGAGAGAGAGAGAGAGAGAGAGCACGATTCACTGTTAGGGTTAGAGAGTGACAACTGTCGTTTTGTCTGTTGTAAAAAACGCTCATACAAAATTCAAAATGGCCCGACTATTTGCCGCCATGAAAATGGAACTCTCCATCACCGACATAGCACACTACAACTCACACCTTGACTGTTTAGTCAATCCTCTCCGGCCTAAGACAGTACATCTGACAACATGGCGTCCAATGTTCAGTTTCAATGAACTCAATTGTTTCACGAGCCTTGTCAGGTCATACGTACGCGAGCGGAAGTGTGCTAGAAGACTTGCTCATTTAACTCTAGTAAGTCTGTCAATAAAGAAGATTCTTGTATAGAAACGTGTTGGTTGTTGGAGAAATGAAGAGTTATTCAGTGCATCAGGTTTGGCTTACAGCATGTAACGAATTATTAATTCAAGGGCGACAATTTAATCAGGTAACACCGAAAGGTAAGTAACTCTAACGTAGTAATTATACAAAAGCAGCCACTTCCAGAATTGGACTAGCTACGTCAACCAATGGCAGTGATTATCAACGAGCTGTATATTTTACACGAGTGGTACGCAGGAACTAAAGAATTGGGACACTATCTTTTAAAGAATGTCATCAAAGATTCACGTGAAATAAAATGCTTCATAATGCCTCATTCCAAAACCCAGTGCAACTGCTTGGTTTTAGATCATGTAATGGAGCAAGCTGTTATGGTAGCATGATTTGTAGGGAACCAACGAAAGTTGGAAAAAATTCAAACCATACTTTTTAATGGTCCAGGAAACTAACATACATACAGATCAACATGCAGCACACATTACTACACAACTAGGGATGCAACATTCATGCTTCAGCCTCAGTACACAGCGACTAGGCTCAGGAGTAGCCATTATACAAACATCGGACAGGTGGGAAATAACAAATACAAGCAGGGACAACAATGGGGGACATGGCGATAGTCCAGGGCAGCAACAACACACACACATACAATAGTAAATATCCATGCACCAAGCACTTACAGAGACCAACCACTTTTCTACGAAACTTTAGACGACCTACTGACACGTTCATACCAGGGACATAGTATCATTCTGGGTGGAGACTTCAATTGTGTTCTGTCAGACAAAGACGTTTTTGGCAACAACGTCGGAGCGCAGTTACGGAAACTCAGAGGAACGGATACAAACCAATTGGAAATATTACAAGACATAATAAGCACGCACAGTTTAGTTGACACATACAGACACAAATACCCACATGGGACAGAAACCACACACAAAAATAGTGGACACCCTAGGGCCGCACGTCTAGACAGAATATACGTGCACTCAGATCTATACACCACACACGCCAAGCATCTGCCAGAAACACTAAACTTTACAGACCACAAGGCAGTCATGGCTACCATCAATACAGCAGAAACAAACACACCACTTTGACGCTCCACGCATTGGAAGTTCAACAACACACTGCTACAAAATAAAGGCTACGTTAACCACATTACACACCTCATCCTAACATACGTTGATGACACACAAACAGAAAACATTCAACGTTGGAAAATACTTAAAAACACAATTCGAGAGAGAACAAGGATTCTTGCAACCAAAATACATAGAGAGAAGATGAGACAGGAAAAAATAATAGAAAAAGCCATCCATCTAACGAAACAAATAGACAAATACTCACCCCGTATATACACATTACAAGACGAACTAGAAAAATGTCAACACTTCAGGTTTCAAGGAGCTTTCATGAGAACAAAACTAAACACGATAACACAGGAAATACCAAGTAAACAATACCTAACAATAGAACAGAATGTACAGAGGAGCAGACATAAAGGAGTAATAGTAGACCTAGAGGGCAACACGCACACAGACACACCAGATATAGCGCGAGCTTTCGAGACATACTACAAAGAACTTTACACAAGCGAAGACACAGGAAAACAGATCCAAGACGTTTTCACAAAATGTGCAAGAAAACTCAACAGCGAGGAGAAACTGGGCCTTGACGCTGACATTACACTCACAGACATAACAAATGCAGTTAACAACATGCAAAAAGGCAAGTCACCAGGACCCGATGGGCTCACATCAGAATTCTATCAACACTTCTTCCCCATTTTAGGACCACTCCTGCTCAAAGTATATCAAGAAACTTTTAAAGAGAACGAGCTTCCTCCCAGTCAAAATCTGTCCTACATTACACTAATACCAAAGGATAACGCAGACAAAACACAACTTAAAAATCACAGACCCATATCACTTCTAAACGTAGACTACAAAATCTTAACTAAAACTCTAATAAATAAACTCAAACCATTTATGCCATCACTCATACATGAGGACCAGCAGTGCAGTGTACAAGGCAGAAATATACACCAACACACACATTTTATCAGAGACATTATCAACCTCACACACGAGAAAAACACGAAATCATCAATCCTTTCCCTGGATCAAGAAAAAGCTTTCGATAGGGTATCCCATCAGTACCTCCATAAAGTCCTCGAGAGTTGCAACATAGGAGACCATTTTAGAAAGTGGATAAAAATCCTAAACGCAAAGCCTGAAAGCAAGGTACTGGTAAACCACCAGGTTACAAGTGCCTTTCGGCATGTGAGGCGATACTTTACCGTGAGTCCAAGCTGGCAAACGCCGCCTTGTAGGAGTCAAGTTTTGTGAGAACGCTCCATCAATCAGATCCAAATTGAAACACTCACTTTTAATGACAATTCTCTATGTTTCCGCTTGCACGCGCAGCCAGGCACATCAAACATGTCAATCTCATGAAGAGAACACCCTAGTTATCCGCTGGCACGCGCAGCCAGGCAGATCTACCTTGTAGCTGTCAAGTCTTGTGAGAACGACCTACTTTACCACCGCCAGCTTTTTCCTGTAGTGGAAGCCCATTTCTGATGAAATTAGCCAAACTTGAGCCAAGAATATTTGGTTGTTTTTCAGTCAGAAATAAGGCTGCTTACTGACAGCGAACTAACGTAGCCTCCAGACGTGGAGGTGGCCCCCTCGGGGTCTGTCTGTCAGTCAAGCCGCTTCTGTCCGTGACATGTATCTATCTTCTGGTATCACTACTTGGACTAATATGTCAAGGTCAGTCAGATAGTGTGCATACTGTCAGTACCATTTGTCAAGTGCAGTTGTTGTAGTATATGGTATAGTGTACGTGTTAAGTTGTATGTGTTATGTTGTATATCGTATGTTCTATGTATTGTGTTGTATATCGTATGTTGTATGTATTGTGTTGTATGTGTTATCCTGTATGTGTCTTGTTGTACATGTTTTGTTGTATGTGTTATGTTGTTTGTGTCTTCATGTACATGTTATGTTGTATTTGTTATGTTGTATGTGCTACATTGAAAGTATTTTCTTGTACATGTTATATTGTGTATATGTTTTGTTGAAATGCTATGTTGTACATCTTTTGTTATGTTTTATTCTGCATATGTTTTTTTGTGTGTGTTTTGTTGTATAAGTTAAGTTAAGTACACGTTTTATATGTGTTGTTGTATATGTTATGTTGTACACCTTTTATCGTTTGTGTTTTGTTGTATCATTCAACTTTTCGCTCCAATATGACGCGTAGGTTTTAACTGCATCTGGTCCTTCTACAGGAAGGCTGTGTCCAGGCTTCCAGAGGGGCTGGCAAAGTATGTTTTTATTTAGTGAGGTTATCACAAATAACTATACAACCTCCGTTTGCCACATGCTTGTTATATGCGGGGGTACATGTTGTATATACATGTTTTATTATACGAGGACAAGAGAATAAATAAGTCACGCATTGCTATTCCACAGCAACAACACAAAACTAAATTAATTATAAACTTAAAAACTATTTTCTGTTTCACTTACATTGATACACGAACATTGATACACGAACATTGATACACGAACATTGATATACGAACATTG
This sequence comes from Ariolimax columbianus, assembly GCA_036924085.1. Lineage (NCBI taxonomy): Eukaryota > Metazoa > Mollusca > Gastropoda > Stylommatophora > Arionidae > Ariolimax > Ariolimax columbianus. The sequence goes on along the minus strand of JAVGWX010000007.1, from coordinate 103,185,736 downwards.
ATACACGAACATTGATACACGAACAGTGATACACGAACAGTGATACAAGAACATTGATACACGAACATTGATACACGAACATTGATACACGAACATTGATACACGAACAGTGATACACGAACAGTGATACACGGACATTGATACACGAACAGTGATACACGAACATTGATACACGAACAGTGATACACGAACATTGATACATGAACATTGATGCACGAACATTGATACACGAACAGTGATACACGGACATTGATACACGAACAGTGATACACGAACATTGATACACGAACAGTGATACACGAACATTGATACATGAACATTGATGCACGAACATTGATACACGAACAGTGATACACGAACATTGATACACGAACAGTGATACGCTTATCTTATCACTTTGATCCAGTCAATGTATGAGAGCATCACAAAGAACGATTCGAGCCTACCTAGAAGAATGGATACATGTCTGTACTGATGGATCTGCTTTTAAGGCCATCATTAAAGCAGGATATGGAGTCTACATAGAATCCAGACAGAACATCTGATGAGCTGTTTGATGATTGTAAGGGGATATGTTCAAACTATGAGACAGCAATAACAGCCTTGGACGTAGCTCTGTACCACTTGAGGACTGTATTGGATGCTTTCATTGGACGTAGCTCTGTACCACTTGAGGACTGTATTGGATGCTTTCATTGGACGTAGCTCTGTACCACTTGAGGACTGTATTGGATGCTTTCATTGGACGTAGCTCTGTACCACTTGAGGACTGTATTGGATGCTTTCATTGGACGTAGCTCTGTACCACTTGAGGACTGTATTGGATGCTTTCATTGGATGTAGCTCTGTACCACTTGAGGACTGTATTGGATGCTTTCATTGGACGTAGCTCTGTACCACTTGAGGACTGTATTGGATGCTTTCATTGGACGTAGCTCTGTACCACTTGAGGACTGTATTGGATGCTTTCATTGGACGTAGCTCTGTACCACTTGAGGACTGTATTGGATGCTTTCATTGGACGTAGCTCTGTACCACTTGAGGACTGTATTGGATGCTTTCATTGGACGTAGCTCTGTACCACTTGAGGACTGTATTGGATGCTTTCATTGGACGTAGCTCTGTACCACTTGAGGACTGTATTGGATGCTTTCATTGGACGTAGCTCTGTACCACTTGAGGACTGTATTGGATGCTTTCATTGGACGTAGCTCTGTACCACTTGAGGACTGTATTGGATGCTTTCATTGGACGTAGCTCTGTACCACTTGAGGACTGTATTGGATGCTTTCATTGGACGTAGCTCTGTACCACTTGAGGACTGTATTGGATGCTTTCATTGGACGTAGCTCTGTACCACTTGAGGACTGTATTGGATGCTTTCATTGGACGTAGCTCTGTACCACTTGAGGACTGTATTGGATGCTTTCATTGGACGTAGCTCTGTACCACTTGAGGACTGTATTGGATGCTTTCATTGGACGTAGCTCTGTACCACTTGAGGACTGTATTGGATGCTTTCATTGGACGTAGCTCTGTACCACTTGAGGACTGTATTGGATGCTTTCATTGGACGTAGCTCTGTACCACTTGAGGACTGTATTTGATGCTTTCATTGGACGTAGCTCTGTACCACTTGAGGACTGTATTGGATGCTTTCATTGGACGTAGCTCTGTACCACTTGAGGACTGTATTGGATGCTTTCATTGGACGTAGCTCTGTACCACTTGAGGACTGTATTGGATGCTTTCATTGGACGTAGCTCTGTACCACTTGAGGACTGTATTGGATGCTTTCATTGGACGTAGCTCTGTACCACTTGAGGACTGTATTGGATGTTTTCATTGGACGTAGCTCTGTACCACTTGAGGACTGTATTGGATGCTTTCATTGGACGTAGCTCTGTACCACTTGAGGACTGTATTGGATGCTTTCATTGGACGTAGCTCTGTACCACTTGAGGACTGTATTGGATGCTTTCATTGGACGTAGCTCTGTACCACTTGAGGACTGTTTTGGATGCTCTCATTGGACGTAGCTCTGTACCACTTGAGGACTGTATTGGATGCTTTCATTGGACGTAGCTCTGTACCACCAAAGGACTGTGTTTGATGCTTTTCCATCAAAATCCAGAGCATCGTAATCTGTACAGATTTATTATTTGCACATCCAGCTCTGGAAGATGGTGGTCCAAACGGTTGTAGTGCTATGGATGACATGTTGGAGATGTTGCCAGATCTCTGTAACAGTGGTGTCATGGTCATACTGAGAGTTTCCTCAACAGAATTGTTAAATCTCTAGATCTGATCAATGCAGGGTCGGTCTTTCTACCTGCGTCTTAGCGTGGCTTATCTCTGTTTCTAGTCCGGTGGAACATTTGTGACTACAATTTGATTTTACAGCAAACTAATTAATAACCAGTGCCTTCGTCCGCTCTATGATTAGATCGCGCCAGAAACACATACTTGAGGAGAGGTCTTATCACAAGCGATAGATCCAGTTGATGCCAGTTTTTGATCGTGGGTGCATCCACAATGCTGTTTTGTCTTTGAAGAAAGGAGTTGGTCACACAGAGTTCTTCATAAACACAGAACTCTAAGAGCCTTTAGCCATTTCAATTTGTTGGAACCGATCCCAAAACTACCAGTACAACATCCATGAATCAGGATTGACGGCAGATCTCCATGTCAAGTCCCCAAGTTCAGTTGTCCTTGAATATGCAGATCTCCATGTCAAGTCTCCAAGTTCAGCTGTCCTTGACTATGCAGATCTCCATGACAAGTCTCCAAGTTCAACTGTCCTTGACTATGCAGATCTCCATGTCAAGTCTCCAAGTTCAGCTGTCCTTGACTATGCAGATCTCCATGTCAAGTCTCCAAGTTCAGCTGTCCTTGGCTATGCAGATCTCCATGTCAAGTCTCCAAGTTCAGCTGTCCTTGACTATGCAGATCGCCATGTCAAGTCTCCAAGTTCAGCTGTCCTTGACTATGCAGATCGCCATGTAAAGTCTCCAAGTTCAGCTGTCATTCACTATGCAGATCTCCATGTAAAGTCTCCAAGTTCAGCTGTCCTTGACTATGCAGATCTGCATGTAAAGTCTCCAAGTTCAGCTGTCCTTGACTATGCAGATCGCCATGTAAAGTCTCCAAGTTCAGCTGTCCTTGACTATGCAGAATCCTAATTCTCTTAGAACTCATATTTGACCGTATCTGAAGGGTAGATAGGTGCATATCCACCGACAAGGGTATTGGAACCTGCCTGGGATATGGATACGAAGTGCAAGTTGACGTTCTTAACCAATCTCACCTGGTTCAACCATGCCTAAAATATGCTCTCTCTTTTCAATGAGGTCTTTTCATTGCCACTAGAATAGGCAGTCTCTCTCACTCATCAATCTCGAATCCGCTAACCGAGTTTCTTGAAGTGCTACAATGTCCACATCTTGAACTGCTACAATGTCCACATCTTGAACTGCTACAATGTCCCCATCTTGAACTGCTACAATGTCCACTTCTTGAACTGCTACAATGTCCACATCTTGAACTGCTACAATGTCCACATCTTGAAGTGCTACAATGTCTACATCTTGAAGTGCTACAATGTCTACATCTTGAAGTGCTACAATGTCTACATCTTGAAGTGCTACAATGTCTACATCTTGAAGTGCTACAATGTCTACATCTTGAAGTGCTACAATATCCACATCTTGACGTGCTACAATGTCCACATATGGAAGTGCTACAATGTCCACATCTTGAACTGCTACAATGTCTACATCTTGAAGTGCTACAATGTCCATATCTTGAAGTGCTACAATGTCTACATCTTGAAGTGCTACAATATCCACATCTTGAAGTGCTACAATGTCCACATCTTGAAGTCCTACAATGTCAACATCTTGAAGTGCTACAATGTCCACATCTTGAAGTGCTACAATGTCCATTTCTTGAAGTGCTACAATGTCCACATCTTGAAGTGCTACACTGTCCACATTCAGTCTTTTAAATTCATAATTACAAGCGCCTTTCTGACATGACTTACATCATGCAGGCCATCAAACAATGCAGTCAGCATGGTACAGACATCCCAGTCAGCATGGTACAGACATCCCAGTCAGCGTTGTACTGACAGCCCAGTCAGCGTGGTACAGACATCCCAGTCAGCGTGGTACAGACATCCCAGTCAGCGTGGTACAGACATCCCAGTCAGCGTGGTACAGACAGCCCAGTCAGCATGATACAGACAGCCCAGTCAATGTGGTACAGACAGACCAATCAGCGTGGTACAGACAGCCCAGTCAGCGTGGTACAGACAGCCCAGTCAGCGTGGTACAGACAGCCCAGTCAGCGTGGTACAGACAGCCCAGTCAGCGTGGTACAGACAGCCCAGTCAGCGTGGTACAGACAGCCCAGTCAGCGTGGTACAGACAGCCCAGTCAGCGTGGTACAGACAGCCCAGTCAGCGTGGTACAGACAGCCCAGTCAGCGTGGTACAGACAGTCCAGTCAGCGCGGTACAGACAGCCCAGTCAGCGCGGTACAGACAGCCCAGTCAGCGTGATACAGACAGCCCAGTCAGCGCGGTACAGACAGCCCAGTCAGCGTGGTACAGACAGCCCAGTCAGCGTGGTACAGACAGCCTAGTCAGCGTGGTACAGACAGCCCAGTCAGCACGGTACAGACAGCCCAGTCAGCACGGTACAGACAGCCCAGTCAGCACGGTACAGACATTCCAACATTCCAGTTTAACTGCTGATGCACGTGTTTTGCTGACACCACAACGGGAAGCTGGAAGGCCTCTGTAGGTCATAAGCTTAGTCATCTTTCTATGGAGAACAAGATGTTGCCCAGCAGGTCCTCAATCGTAGGTTCTCAATCGTAGGTTCTCAATGGTTCCACACAATGGTTCCCCACAATGGTTCCACACAATGGTTCCACACAATGGTTCCACACAATGGTTCCACTCAATGGTTCCACACAATGGTAGGTCCTCAATGGTTCCACACAATGGTTCCACACAATGGTTCCACACAATGGTTCCACACAATGGTTCCACTCAATGGTTCCACACAATAGTTCCACACAATGGTTCCACACAATGGTTCCACACAATGGTAGGTCCTCAATGGTTCCACACAATGGTTCCACACAATAGTTCCACACAATGGTTCCACACAATGGTTCCAGACAATGGTTCCCCTCGTTTGCTTCTTTCTTCGGCTGAGGTCTTTTCATTGGAGCTTTAATGCAGTTGGCATGTTTGTAAGATGTGCTCTGATGTTTGTAAGATGTGCTCTGATGTTTGTAAGATGTGTTCTGATGTTTGTAAGATGTGCTCTGATGTTTGTAAGATGTGTTCTGATGTTTGTAAGATGTGCTCTGATGTTTGTAAGATGTGGTCTGATGTTTGTAAGATGTGTTCTGATGTTTGTAAGATGTGCTCTGATGTCTGGGAACTGAGAACAATAAGTAATCGCAGTACAGATGACTGAAGTGTCGCCTCTGCTCCCAAAGTTTGGGATCAACTCATGGTGGTGTAACTGATTGCAGTTTGTGTTGTGCCACATAAACCTCCTGTCTCCCATGCTCCAGAACTACTGTCGTCTCCTTCAGCCGTCATTCGCCTTAGTCAATTCTTAATTCTATTGATAAAATACAGACAGACATTTGATTCCCAGACATACAAATTAATCAATCGATACATGTTATCCGACATGAGAACATATTGATCTGCTAATAGAGCTACCATTTCTTTGACCCGCAGGCGGTGACGAGTACATGGAAATGTCTGTTTTTGGAAGCACAGCGCTCTGCGAGGGCTTGAAAGTTGCTGTTTTTGGTAGCACAGCGCTCTGCGAGGGCTTGAAGGTTGCTGTTTTTGGTAGCACAGCGCTCTGCGAGGGCTTGAAAGTTGCTGTTTTTGGTAGCACAGCGCTCTGCGAGGGCTTGAAAGTTGCTGTTTTTGGTAGCACAGCGCTCTGCGAGGGCTTGAAAGTTGCTGTTTTTGGTAGCACAGCGCTCTGCGAGGGCTTGAAAGTTGCTGTTTTTGGTAGCACAGCGCTCTGCGAGGGCTTGAAAGTTGCTGTTTTTGGTAGCACAGCGCTCTGCGAGAGCTTGAAAGTTGCTGTTTTTGGTAGCACAGCGCTCTGCGAGGGCTTGAAAGTTGCTGTTTTTGGTAGCACAGCGCTCTGCGAGGGCTTGAAAGTTGCTGTTTTTGGTAGCACAGCGCTCTGCGAGAGCTTGAAAGTTGCTGTTTTTGGTAGCACAGCGCTCTGCGAGAGCTTGAAAGTTGCTGTTTTTGGTAGCACAGCGCTCTGCGAGGGCTTGAAAGTTGCTGTTTTTGGTAGCACAGCGCTCTGCGAGGGCTTGAAAGTTGCTGTTTTTGGTAGCACAGCGCTCTAAGAGGACGATAGTTTGTGATGTAGCTGGTTTCGTTTCTGTTGTAGATATTCTGTGCTCTGTAAGCGACCATGTGGAAGCTTGGAAACAGACAGCTGTAAACGAAAGCGTCAGCGACCACAAGACAAGTATGTATCTGCACTTGGAAACAAACATTCTGTGTTTTTTTAAACAGCGTCGGTGTTGGATGGAAAAGGTAATTCTTGAAATTAGTGGCCCTTTTCTTTGTGGCCAGCTTGATGAAGGGTTGAGAACCACTGGTTGATATCTCGGTTAACAGAAACAAGGTAACTGTTCTTCAGTTTCCATCAAAATAAGATCATTCTAGAATGTCACATGGTGAAAAGTGCAATTGTTATTAGAATTGTTTGTATTTATGTAACGTGAGTAGACATACTGCCATTGTTAACTTTCGATGTTTGGTTTGGAGAGGATGTCGATGTTTGGTTGGGTTGGGAGATGATGTCGATTTTTGGCTGAGTTGGGAGAGGCTGTCAATGATTGGTGGGAGATGATGTCGATGATTAGCTTAGAGATAATGTCGATGTTTGCTTCCTAGATGATGAAATATTTTGTTTAGGAAATTATGTCAATTTTTGGTTTGGTTGAGAGATCATGTCGATGTTTGGTTGAGAGATGATGTCGACGTTTGGTTGAGAGATGATGTCGACGTTTGGTTGAGAGATGATGTCGATGTTTGGTTGGGAGATGAAGTCGATGTAATTGACCATCTCCAAATGTTGACTACGTGTTGGCTGCTTACAATTACCAGTTTAGGAAGGAAGACTCGCCAACTCTTGAGACTGCATGTCTCGCTATTCGCTAGGTCAACTTGTCTGGTGTGAGGGAGCCATCAAGCACTTTTGGTTTTTATTGAAAAACCCCCAAAACAGAAAGCCGAATAGTAAATAAGTGGTTTTTCTGTGGACTTTTGATGTTGTTGTGAATGTCCAGGCTGAGCTAGTCTACTCTTTTCTGTGCCCTGAACAGGGCGTTAAGTGGCAAGTTGCAGTAGCTTTCCTCACATCCCGAGCGTGTTGATATCGATGAACTAGGGTCATGTAGGAAGTTTTACCACGCTCGGCTTTATCCGAGTGTTGCTCACTACTACTGGGATCACGTTAGTCCCTCACCTCTTTAGTCAGGCTGACATGAACAATCCTATTTCCGGTGAGAATTGCGAGCAAGTTAAAGGCGCAGGTCTTAGCCAGAATATTTTGTCTGACCCTGTCATGTCCGATCAGTTTGTTTTGAGGCAATTTAGCTTTAAGGATGAGTCATGTCTTGTTTTTACTTGTTAGAAGTCTGTGTGACTTTTTGTAGGGATCTTGTGTGCAGGTATGTGAATTTTTATGTGCATCTCCGTGCTGATTTTCTAGGAGTCTCTGTGACTTTCTTTTTGAGTTCGTTTGTCTGTTTCTGAAAGTCTTTGTAACTCCTTGTGGTGATCTCTATTGTGATTTCTTGGAATCTATGTGACTCCTTGTAGGAATCCCTGTGACTCCTTGTGGGAATCTCTGTGACTCATTGTGTGAGTATATGTGAATACTAGTGCAAGTCAATCTCTGTGACTCTATGTGAGAGTCTCTGGCTTCCAGCACGTCTCTGTGATTCTCTTGACGAGTCAGTCAACGTGACTCCCTGTGTCTCTTTGTGACTCCCTGTGTCTCTTTGTGACTCCCTGTGTCTCTTTGTGACTCCATGTGTCTCTATGTGACTCCATGTGTCTCTATGTGACTCCCTGTGTCTCTTTGTGACTCCATGTGTCTCTATGTGACTCCCTGTGTCTCTTTGTGACTCCCTGTGTCTCTATGTGACTCCATGTGTCTCTATGTGACTCCATGTGTCTCTATGTGACTCCCTGTGTCTCTTTGTGACCCCATGTGTCTCTATGTGACTCCATGTGTCTCTTTGTGACTCCCTGTGTCTCTATGTGACTCCATGTGTCTCTATGTGATTCCCTATGTCTCTATGTGACTCCCTGTGTCTCTATGTGACTCCCTGTGTCTCTATGTGACTCCCTGTGTCTCTATATGACTCCATGTGTCTCTATGTTACTCCCTGTGTCTCTATGTGACTCCCTGTGTCTCTATGTGACTCCCTGTGTCTCTATGTGACTCCCTGTGTCTCTATGTGACTCCCTGTGTCTCTATGTGACTCCCTGTGTCTCTATGTGACTCACTGTGTCTCTATGTGACTCCCTGTTTCTCTATGTGACTCCCTGTGTCTCTGTGTAACTCCATGTGTCTCTATGTGACTCTCTGTGTCTCTATGTGACTCCCTGTGTCTCTATATGAATCCCTGTGTCTCTATGTGACTCCCTGTGTCTCTATATGACTCCATGTGGCTCTATGTAACTCCCTGTGTCTCTATGTGACTCCCTGTGTCTCTATATGACTCCATGTGTCTCTATGTTATTCCCTTTGTCTCTATGTGACTCCCTATGTCTCTATGTTACTCCCTGTGTCTCTATATGACTCCCTATGTCTCTATGTGACCCCCTGTGTCTCTATGTGACTCCCTATGTCTCTATGTGACTCCATGTGTCTCCATGTGACTCACTGTATCTCTATGTGACTCCCTGTGTCTCTATGTGACTCCCTGTGTCTCTATGTGACTTCCTGTGCAAGTCACCGTTACTCCTTCTGCGAGTTCGTCTCTGGGACTGATTGCAGACGTCTCTATGTGATTCCCCACCCGTAAAAATCTCTGTGACTCTCTGTACAAGTCTGTGTGACTCTCTGTACAAGCCTGTGTGACTCTCTGTGCAAGTCTGTGTGGCTCTCTGTACAAGCATGTGTGCCTCCTTGTACATGTATGTGTGCCTCCCTGTACATGTCTGTGTGACTCCCTGTACCAATCTCTGTGACTCCCTGTTCAAATCTCTGTGAATCGCTGTACAAATCTCTGTGACTCGCTGTACAAGTATGTGTGACTCCCTGTAAAAGTATGTGTGACTCCCTGAATAAATCTCTGCTTACAACAAACGTTCAGATTATCTATTAATACAAAACTGACACACCTATTTGAGCGATCCTGTTCTATCACTAACATTCGTCCATCAGTCTATCAATCGCTCCTCTATCAAATCGGTTAGCTAAACGGAATCCTATCTACATTCACTCTCTGGCTCTCCTCTCCATCCAGCCTCTTTCATCCAGCCTCTTGAGCTCAACTTTGACTAGTCTTACATTCACTCAAGCAGTATCAAGGCTGACTAATGGATCTCAGGGGGATGGATCTATTCGGTCGTTATTGGAACGAAATACTTTGCCCACCTGTCACTCATCTATAGCAGCAAGCTCCGCTACCATCCCGTCTGTCACTCATTCTCCCCCTACCCAAATCGGAACGCCAGTGGTCAGCTCCCACCTGTCCACATTCTTTGGCCCAAACTCTGTTTTCCTTTGTTGCGACGGTGAGTGACCTAGGCACGCATTCAGGTACCTTTGTTCTGAGTCGTCAACCACATCACCCCTGTCCCAAACTCTCTTGCTCCGGCTGGAACTATTACACCAACCCTCACGTCAAGAGACAGCCAGGCAAGCCAGCCTCCTCAGTATGGTTGTACGATCTGACGCAGGGACTGTCACTCGCGGATCGGCCTTTACAGCCATAGCAGACGGTATCGAAATACAGGAGACCGAGCTGGACAAAACTTAAAGGGCGCCACGCGCATGATATAAATAGACTGGGTCGCCTATGATTGATTGTTGATTGACTGATTGATTGATTGATGATTGATTGATCCTCATGCCAGACCACTATCAACTATCTCAGTACATATGTCCTATCCTCTCATACAGGAAACACAGCACGTCTTCACTATAACAACAGCCACGTCAATAACACACACACACAAATAGTCCAGGTTCCGGCACACTTCTAATGACGTCAATATGTGTTCATCATAAAGTTAAGTGCATGGCACCGTCTAGACACATGGCACCGTCTAGATACATGGCACCGTCTATACACATGGCACCGGCCAGATACATGGCACCGTCTAGATAATGGCACCGACCAGATACATGGCACCGTCTAGATAATGGAACCGTCCAGGTACATGGCACCGTCTAGATAATGGCACCGTCCAGATACATGGCACCGGCCAGATACATGACACTGGCCAGATATATGGCACCGTCTAGATAATGGCACCGGCCAGATACATGGCACCGTCTAGATAATGGCACCGTCCAGATACATGGCATCGTCTAGATAATGGCACCGTCTAGATAATGGCACCGTCCAGATACATGGTACCGTCTAGACACATGGCACCGTCCGGAAACTGCACCAGACAATGAAAATTGTCAAACTTTATGTTACGATTACAAGGTCATCATCGGAGACACATAACAGCAGAAAGTTAAAAAAAAAAACAATCCTAGACGGAGCGATGGATTGGGGCATACTTGTCTGAGCACAGCTCAAGTCTAGATCATAACTCGTAATGTTATGTCCAGACTAGACCATAGCCCAGAATATCGATTCCAGTCTAGATCATAACTCATAATGTTATGTCCAGACTAGACCATAATCCAGAATATCGATGTCCAGTCTAGATCATAACTCATAATGTTATGTCCAGACTAGACCATAGCCCAGAATATCAATGTCCAGTCTAGATCATAACTCATAATGTTATGTCCAGACTAGACCATAGCCCAGAATATCGATGTCCAGTCTAGATCATAACTCATAATGTTATGTCCAGACTAGACCACAGCCCAGAATATCGATGTCCAGTCTAGATCATAGAACAGATTGGATATGTCCAGACTAGACATTAACACACATTGTAGATGTCAAATCTTAATCACTGCACATAATTGAGGTGTCCAGTCTAGATAATGGCACATATTGGAAGTGCCTAATCTAGATAATGGCACATATTGGAAGTGTCTAATCTAGATAATGGCACAGATTGGAAGTGTCTAGTCTAGATAGTAGCACAGACTTGAGATGTCTGATCTAGACAATAGCACAGATTAGAAGTGCCTAATCTAGATAATGGCACATATTGGAAGTGCCTAGTCTAGATAATGGCACATATTGGAAGTGTCTAATCTAGATAATGGCACATATTGGAAGTGCCTAATCTAGATAATGGCACATATTGGAAGTGCCTAATCTAGATAATGGCACATATTGGAAGTGTCTAGTCTAGATAATGGCACATATTGGAAGTGCCTAGTCTAGATAATGGCACATATTGGAAGTGTCTAGTCTAGATAATGGCACATATTGGAAGTGTCTAGTCTAGATAATGGCACATATTGGAAGTGCCTAATCTAGATAATGGCACATATTGGAAGTGTCTAGTCTAGATAATGGCACATTTTTGAGATATGCTGATCTGCGAGCACGTCTGTGACTCCATTTACAAATCTCTGTGTCTCTCCTGCACGCTGGGCTAGCCTCTCTCCCTCTGAGCTAGCACAATTCACAATGTCTGGGTTTGCCATCCATCTTTGTGTGAACACCGACGTTGTCTGTCTTCGACTGGCGTCACTCCTTCTGTCTGTAATATATTTCACTTGTCTGTCTATGTTCCGAGTTATATAACTATGAAGGACGAAACGAACCTGAGAAAACAATCCCCCCAACACAAAAAACAACTATAGAGGACAACCAACTGATAACGAAGGAAGAGGTAATTGCAGCGGTAAAGACATTGAGAAGAGGGAAGGCGGCCGGCGTGGACAATATACCAGCAGAGCTCTTACAAGCAGGTGGAGAGGTAGTGGTGGAAAGCCTGACACATCTGCAACAAAATATGGGCGACATGAAACTGGCCGGACTTATGGACAAAATCAATGGTTATACCGTTACATAAGTCTGGAAACCTAAAGCTGTGCCAAAATTTCAGAACAATAAGCCTCATCAGCCACCCTAGCAAGGTCATGCTTAGATTAATCCTCGACCGACTGAAACTCCAAGCAGAGAACATCATTGCCGAGGAGCAAGCAGGGTTCAGACAGGGAAGAAGCACTACAGAACAGATATTTAATTTAAGGCTGCTAAGCCAGAAATATCTAGAAAAGCAGCAAAAACTGTATCATGTGTTTGTTGATTTTAAGAAGGCGTTTGATAGGGTATGGCATAAAGCGCTTTGGGCAACCATGAGGATGTATAAAATCAACGGAAATATTATAACGGTCCTTGAACACCTGTATGACAAGGCGTCTAGTGCAGTTCTTGTGAATGGGTGGCAAGGGGACTGGTTTCGCACATCAGTTTGTGTGAGAGAGGGTTGTACACTCTCTCCAACTCTTTTCAATATATTCCTTGAAGGAATTATGAGTGAGGCACTTGGAGGTCACGTTGGTACTGTCAAGATAGGGGGCCGAACGATTACCAACCTTCGTTTTGCAGATGATATCGACGGGTTGGCGGGTTCTGAAGCAGAACTCCAGGAATGGGTCAGAAGGCTCGATGAAACAGCTCTTGACTATGGTATGGAGATAAACGCTGGAAAGACAAAATTAATGACAAACAACGCCACGTGCTTCAACAGCAGGATACAAGTTAACGGTCAGGAACTCGAAGTGGTTGACCGTTTAAAATATCTTTGATCGATTGTCAGTGATGAAGGATCAAAGTGTGAGGTGTTGGCCAGAATATCAAAGACAATAGCGGCGCTTGCACGGCTTAACAAAATCTGGCAAGATAAACGGTTAGCACTATGCACGAAAAACAGATTAATGCGTACACTGGTCCTGTCAATATTCCTCTATGCGTGTGAGACATGGACAGTTACATCTGACCTTCAACGAAGGATATACGTCTTGGAGATGAAATGTTTCCGAAGACTTCTAAACGTCACGTACAAAGATCGAGTTACAAATGAGAAAATACGAGATAGAATTACAACAGCAAAATGGCCTTTTGAAGACCTCTTGGCAACTGTCAAAAGAACTCGCTTCGTACGGTCACATATCGAGATCAAATGGTCTAGCAAATCCAATCATCCACGGCAAGGTGCAATGCAGACGACGAAGACGCCGTCCCAAAAAGAGATGGGAGGACAACATAAAAGAATGGATCAATCTCCGACCAGAAGAGACACAGGCAGCGGCCGCTAACAGAAAAAGGTGGCGTGGTGTTGTGAAGATGTCTTCATATGTGCCCCAACACCTCACCGGTTACGAGATGACCTGGCCTGTCTATGTGTATTTGACTTACTGCATGTCTGATTCTCTCTCTTTCTCTCTCGCTCTGTCTCTCTCTCTCTCTCTCTGTCCCTCTGTCTTTCTCTCTCTCTCTCTCTCTCTCTCTCTCTCTCTCTCTCTCTGTCCCTCTTTCTCCCATGACAGAGACATATATCCATCCTGGCATGGATGCCTCTGTTTGGTGATCTGGAAGTATATCTGTGGAAGCTTACATTTCATGTCAAAGTGTTTGTACCAGAGTGTTGATGTGGACCTACCTGTTTGTGTTTGGACCAGAGTGTTGATGTGGACCTACCTGTTTGTGGTTGTGTTTGGACCAGAGTGTTGATGTGGACCTACCTGTTTGTGGTTGTGTTTGTACCAGAGTGTTGATGTGGACCTACCTGTTTGTGTTTGTGTTTGGACCAGAGTGTTGATGTGGACCTACCTGTTTGTGTTTGGACCAGAGTGTTGATGTGGACCTACCTGTTTGTGTTTGGACCAGAGTGTTGATGTGGACCTACCTGTTTGTGTTTGGACCACAGTGTTGATGTGGACCTACCTGTTTGTGGTTGTGTTTGTACCACAGTGTTGATGTGGACCTACCTGTTTGTGTTTGGACCACAGTGTTGATGTGGACCTACCTGTTTGTGTTTGGACCACAGTGTTGATGTGGACCTACCTGTTTGTGTTTGGACCAGAGTGTTGATGTGGACCTACCTGTTTGTGTTTGGACCAGAGTGTTGATGTGGACCTACCTGTTTGTGTTTGGACCACAGTGTTGATGTGGACCTACCTGTTTGTGTTTGCGTTTGGACCAGAGTGTTGATGTGGACCTACCTGTTTGTGTTTGGACCAGAGTGTTGATGTGGACCTACCTGTTTGTGTTTGGACCAGAGTGTTGATGTGGACCTACCTGTTTGTGGTTGTGTTTGGACCAGAGTGTTGATGTGGACCTACCTGTTTGTGGTTGTGTTTGTACCAGAGTATTGATGTGGACCTACCTGTTTGTGTTTGTACCAGAGTGTTGATGTGGACCTACCTGTTTGTGTTTGTACCAGAGTGTTGATGTGGACCTACCTGTGTTTGTACCAGAGTGTTAATGTGGACCTACCTGTTTGTGGTTGTGTTTGTACCAGAGTGTTGATGTGGACCTACATGTTTATTTTTGTAACAGAGTGTTTATGGGGACCTACCTATGTGTATGTGAAAGCTTACATGAGTTTATTGTATGAGTGTGTTGAGAGTGTGTTATGTGATTGTGTTGTGTGAGTGTATTGTTGTCCTGTGTTTATATGAGTCCTCCGTGCCTATGTATATGTGAGTGGTTATGTGCGTATGTACACCTATAGATGCCCACCTCCCACTTAGAGGAAACACAAGTTCCAGGGGGGTTCTCTTGATAATTGTCGAGGAATGAAAAAATGAGCGCGGCCACTAATGCTGAACTCCCGATAGACTTTGTAGCTGTTGCATTCTCTTCTCTCATGTGTCTTGTGGCACTGCCGCAGTGTGCTCGAAATGTCGCTCAATATTGTAACAATACAACATTGGTGATCGGTTGGTGCTCTTTTGAAGATTTGCGTGTCAGGTAGACTTTTCATTGTCTATCTCAATAAGTGTGTCCAATGTAGCAGATCCCACTGTTTGCCTTAGGGTTATTCTAACTTAGAACATTATCACACTCATCCACATCATTCCTGACCACACACTGCAAATAATATAGCACACAGCAGGTGACATATTTATTATATAATACTCATACCAGAAAAACGAGTAGTGAAATTACAAACACAATTCAATACATATCATCTTAACTAAATATTCCTATATTATATATATGTTAATATAAATATTAACTAAAGCGGAAATTTTAAGCATTAGCTCTTGATGGAATTCCCAACTATCTAAAACCCAGTTCTATTGCCTACACACATCACACACACACACACACATCACTTTAACTGCATCCTCAACACACCTTATCAAAAACTTCCTCACTCAAATCCCCTCAGGCGGGGGATCTGGACATACCTCGTTCACAAAGTTTCCTGCTTACAACAAACGTTCAGATTATCTATTAATACAAAACTGACACACCTATTTGAGCGATCCTGTTCTATCACTAACATTCGTCCATCAGTCTATCAATCGCTCCTCTATCAAATCGGTTAGCTAAACGGAATCCTATCTACATTCACTCTCTGGCTCTCCTCTCCATCCAGCCTCTTTCATCCAGCCTCTTGAGCTCAACTTTGACTAGTCTTACATTCACTCAAGCAGTATCAAGGCTGACTAATGGATCTCAGGGGGATGGATCTATT
Source organism: Ariolimax columbianus (assembly GCA_036924085.1). Classification (NCBI taxonomy): domain Eukaryota; kingdom Metazoa; phylum Mollusca; class Gastropoda; order Stylommatophora; family Arionidae; genus Ariolimax; species Ariolimax columbianus. Next base: position 103,169,857 of record JAVGWX010000007.1, on the reverse strand, counting down.
CGGTCGTTATTGGAACGAAATACTTTGCCCACCTGTCACTCATCTATAGCAGCAAGCTCCGCTACCATCCCGTCTGTCACTCATTCTCCCCCTACCCAAATCGGAACGCCAGTGGTCAGCTCCCACCTGTCCACATTCTTTGGCCCAAACTCTGTTTTCCTTTGTTGCGACGGTGAGTGACCTAGGCACGCATTCAGGTACCTTTGTTCTGAGTCGTCAACCACATCACCCCTGTCCCAAACTCTCTTGCTCCGGCTGGAACTATTACACCAACCCTCACGTCAAGAGACAGCCAGGCAAGCCAGCCTCCTCAGTATGGTTGTACGATCTGACGCAGGGACTGTCACTCGCGGATCGGCCTTTACAGCCATAGCAGACGGTATCGAAATACAGGAGACCGAGCTGGACAAAACTTAAAGGGCGCCACGCGCATGATATAAATAGACTGGGTCGCCTATGATTGATTGTTGATTGACTGATTGATTGATTGATGATTGATTGATCCTCATGCCAGACCACTATCAACTATCTCAGTACATATGTCCTATCCTCTCATACAGGAAACACAGCACGTCTTCACTATAACAACAGCCACGTCAATAACACACACACACAAATAGTCCAGGTTCCGGCACACTTCTAATGACGTCAATATGTGTTCATCATAAAGTTAAGTGCATGGCACCGTCTAGACACATGGCACCGTCTAGATACATGGCACCGTCTATACACATGGCACCGGCCAGATACATGGCACCGTCTAGATAATGGCACCGACCAGATACATGGCACCGTCTAGATAATGGAACCGTCCAGGTACATGGCACCGTCTAGATAATGGCACCGTCCAGATACATGGCACCGGCCAGATACATGACACTGGCCAGATATATGGCACCGTCTAGATAATGGCACCGGCCAGATACATGGCACCGTCTAGATAATGGCACCGTCCAGATACATGGCATCGTCTAGATAATGGCACCGTCTAGATAATGGCACCGTCCAGATACATGGTACCGTCTAGACACATGGCACCGTCCGGAAACTGCACCAGACAATGAAAATTGTCAAACTTTATGTTACGATTACAAGGTCATCATCGGAGACACATAACAGCAGAAAGTTAAAAAAAAAAACAATCCTAGACGGAGCGATGGATTGGGGCATACTTGTCTGAGCACAGCTCAAGTCTAGATCATAACTCGTAATGTTATGTCCAGACTAGACCATAGCCCAGAATATCGATTCCAGTCTAGATCATAACTCATAATGTTATGTCCAGACTAGACCATAATCCAGAATATCGATGTCCAGTCTAGATCATAACTCATAATGTTATGTCCAGACTAGACCATAGCCCAGAATATCAATGTCCAGTCTAGATCATAACTCATAATGTTATGTCCAGACTAGACCATAGCCCAGAATATCGATGTCCAGTCTAGATCATAACTCATAATGTTATGTCCAGACTAGACCACAGCCCAGAATATCGATGTCCAGTCTAGATCATAGAACAGATTGGATATGTCCAGACTAGACATTAACACACATTGTAGATGTCAAATCTTAATCACTGCACATAATTGAGGTGTCCAGTCTAGATAATGGCACATATTGGAAGTGCCTAATCTAGATAATGGCACATATTGGAAGTGTCTAATCTAGATAATGGCACAGATTGGAAGTGTCTAGTCTAGATAGTAGCACAGACTTGAGATGTCTGATCTAGACAATAGCACAGATTAGAAGTGCCTAATCTAGATAATGGCACATATTGGAAGTGCCTAGTCTAGATAATGGCACATATTGGAAGTGTCTAATCTAGATAATGGCACATATTGGAAGTGCCTAATCTAGATAATGGCACATATTGGAAGTGCCTAATCTAGATAATGGCACATATTGGAAGTGTCTAGTCTAGATAATGGCACATATTGGAAGTGCCTAGTCTAGATAATGGCACATATTGGAAGTGTCTAGTCTAGATAATGGCACATATTGGAAGTGTCTAGTCTAGATAATGGCACATATTGGAAGTGCCTAATCTAGATAATGGCACATATTGGAAGTGTCTAGTCTAGATAATGGCACATTTTTGAGATATGCTGATCTGCGAGCACGTCTGTGACTCCATTTACAAATCTCTGTGTCTCTCCTGCACGCTGGGCTAGCCTCTCTCCCTCTGAGCTAGCACAATTCACAATGTCTGGGTTTGCCATCCATCTTTGTGTGAACACCGACGTTGTCTGTCTTCGACTGGCGTCACTCCTTCTGTCTGTAATATATTTCACTTGTCTGTCTATGTTCCGAGTTATATAACTATGAAGGACGAAACGAACCTGAGAAAACAATCCCCCCAACACAAAAAACAACTATAGAGGACAACCAACTGATAACGAAGGAAGAGGTAATTGCAGCGGTAAAGACATTGAGAAGAGGGAAGGCGGCCGGCGTGGACAATATACCAGCAGAGCTCTTACAAGCAGGTGGAGAGGTAGTGGTGGAAAGCCTGACACATCTGCAACAAAATATGGGCGACATGAAACTGGCCGGACTTATGGACAAAATCAATGGTTATACCGTTACATAAGTCTGGAAACCTAAAGCTGTGCCAAAATTTCAGAACAATAAGCCTCATCAGCCACCCTAGCAAGGTCATGCTTAGATTAATCCTCGACCGACTGAAACTCCAAGCAGAGAACATCATTGCCGAGGAGCAAGCAGGGTTCAGACAGGGAAGAAGCACTACAGAACAGATATTTAATTTAAGGCTGCTAAGCCAGAAATATCTAGAAAAGCAGCAAAAACTGTATCATGTGTTTGTTGATTTTAAGAAGGCGTTTGATAGGGTATGGCATAAAGCGCTTTGGGCAACCATGAGGATGTATAAAATCAACGGAAATATTATAACGGTCCTTGAACACCTGTATGACAAGGCGTCTAGTGCAGTTCTTGTGAATGGGTGGCAAGGGGACTGGTTTCGCACATCAGTTTGTGTGAGAGAGGGTTGTACACTCTCTCCAACTCTTTTCAATATATTCCTTGAAGGAATTATGAGTGAGGCACTTGGAGGTCACGTTGGTACTGTCAAGATAGGGGGCCGAACGATTACCAACCTTCGTTTTGCAGATGATATCGACGGGTTGGCGGGTTCTGAAGCAGAACTCCAGGAATGGGTCAGAAGGCTCGATGAAACAGCTCTTGACTATGGTATGGAGATAAACGCTGGAAAGACAAAATTAATGACAAACAACGCCACGTGCTTCAACAGCAGGATACAAGTTAACGGTCAGGAACTCGAAGTGGTTGACCGTTTAAAATATCTTTGATCGATTGTCAGTGATGAAGGATCAAAGTGTGAGGTGTTGGCCAGAATATCAAAGACAATAGCGGCGCTTGCACGGCTTAACAAAATCTGGCAAGATAAACGGTTAGCACTATGCACGAAAAACAGATTAATGCGTACACTGGTCCTGTCAATATTCCTCTATGCGTGTGAGACATGGACAGTTACATCTGACCTTCAACGAAGGATATACGTCTTGGAGATGAAATGTTTCCGAAGACTTCTAAACGTCACGTACAAAGATCGAGTTACAAATGAGAAAATACGAGATAGAATTACAACAGCAAAATGGCCTTTTGAAGACCTCTTGGCAACTGTCAAAAGAACTCGCTTCGTACGGTCACATATCGAGATCAAATGGTCTAGCAAATCCAATCATCCACGGCAAGGTGCAATGCAGACGACGAAGACGCCGTCCCAAAAAGAGATGGGAGGACAACATAAAAGAATGGATCAATCTCCGACCAGAAGAGACACAGGCAGCGGCCGCTAACAGAAAAAGGTGGCGTGGTGTTGTGAAGATGTCTTCATATGTGCCCCAACACCTCACCGGTTACGAGATGACCTGGCCTGTCTATGTGTATTTGACTTACTGCATGTCTGATTCTCTCTCTTTCTCTCTCGCTCTGTCTCTCTCTCTCTCTCTCTGTCCCTCTGTCTTTCTCTCTCTCTCTCTCTCTCTCTCTCTCTCTCTCTCTCTGTCCCTCTTTCTCCCATGACAGAGACATATATCCATCCTGGCATGGATGCCTCTGTTTGGTGATCTGGAAGTATATCTGTGGAAGCTTACATTTCATGTCAAAGTGTTTGTACCACAGTGTTGATGTGGACCTACCTGTTTGTGGTTGCGTTTGTACCACAGTGTTGATGTGGACCTACCTGTTTGTGGTTGCGTTTGTACCACAGTGTTGATGTGGACCTACCTGTTTGTGGTTGCGTTTGGACCAGAGTGTTGATGTGGACCTACCTGTGTTTGTACCAGAGTGTTAATGTGGACCTACCTGTTTGTGGTTGTGTTTGTACCAGAGTGTTGATGTGGACCTACATGTTTATTTTTGTAACAGAGTGTTTATGGGGACCTACCTATGTGTATGTGAAAGCTTACATGAGTTTATTGTATGAGTGTGTTGAGAGTGTGTTATGTGATTGTGTTGTGTGAGTGTATTGTTGTCCTGTGTTTATATGAGTCCTCCGTGCCTATGTATATGTGAGTGGTTATGTGCGTATGTACACCTATAGATGCCCACCTCCCACTTAGAGGAAACACAAGTTCCAGGGGGGTTCTCTTGATAATTGTCGAGGAATGAAAAAATGAGCGCGGCCACTAATGCTGAACTCCCGATAGACTTTGTAGCTGTTGCATTCTCTTCTCTCATGTGTCTTGTGGCACTGCCGCAGTGTGCTCGAAATGTCGCTCAATATTGTAACAATACAACATTGGTGATCGGTTGGTGCTCTTTTGAAGATTTGCGTGTCAGGTAGACTTTTCATTGTCTATCTCAATAAGTGTGTCCAATGTAGCAGATCCCACTGTTTGCCTTAGGGTTATTCTAACTTAGAACATTATCACACTCATCCACATCATTCCTGACCACACACTGCAAATAATATAGCACACAGCAGGTGACATATTTATTATATAATACTCATACCAGAAAAACGAGTAGTGAAATTACAAACACAATTCAATACATATCATCTTAACTAAATATTCCTATATTATATATATGTTAATATAAATATTAACTAAAGCGGAAATTTTAAGCATTAGCTCTTGATGGAATTCCCAACTATCTAAAACCCAGTTCTATTGCCTACACACATCACACACACACACACACATCACTTTAACTGCATCCTCAACACACCTTATCAAAAACTTCCTCACTCAAATCCCCTCAGGCGGGGGATCTGGACATACCTCGTTCACAAAGTTTCCTGCTTACAACAAACGTTCAGATTATCTATTAATACAAAACTGACACACCTATTTGAGCGATCCTGTTCTATCACTAACATTCGTCCATCAGTCTATCAATCGCTCCTCTATCAAATCGGTTAGCTAAACGGAATCCTATCTACATTCACTCTCTGGCTCTCCTCTCCATCCAGCCTCTTTCATCCAGCCTCTTGAGCTCAACTTTGACTAGTCTTACATTCACTCAAGCAGTATCAAGGCTGACTAATGGATCTCAGGGGGATGGATCTATTCGGTCGTTATTGGAACGAAATACTTTGCCCACCTGTCACTCATCTATAGCAGCAAGCTCCGCTACCATCCCGTCTGTCACTCATTCTCCCCCTACCCAAATCGGAACGCCAGTGGTCAGCTCCCACCTGTCCACATTCTTTGGCCCAAACTCTGTTTTCCTTTGTTGCGACGGTGAGTGACCTAGGCACGCATTCAGGTACCTTTGTTCTGAGTCGTCAACCACATCACCCCTGTCCCAAACTCTCTTGCTCCGGCTGGAACTATTACACCAACCCTCACGTCAAGAGACAGCCAGGCAAGCCAGCCTCCTCAGTATGGTTGTACGATCTGACGCAGGGACTGTCACTCGCGGATCGGCCTTTACAGCCATAGCAGACGGTATCGAAATACAGGAGACCGAGCTGGACAAAACTTAAAGGGCGCCACGCGCATGATATAAATAGACTGGGTCGCCTATGATTGATTGTTGATTGACTGATTGATTGATTGATGATTGATTGATCCTCATGCCAGACCACTATCAACTATCTCAGTACATATGTCCTATCCTCTCATACAGGAAACACAGCACGTCTTCACTATAACAACAGCCACGTCAATAACACACACACACAAATAGTCCAGGTTCCGGCACACTTCTAATGACGTCAATATGTGTTCATCATAAAGTTAAGTGCATGGCACCGTCTAGACACATGGCACCGTCTAGATACATGGCACCGTCTATACACATGGCACCGGCCAGATACATGGCACCGTCTAGATAATGGCACCGACCAGATACATGGCACCGTCTAGATAATGGAACCGTCCAGGTACATGGCACCGTCTAGATAATGGCACCGTCCAGATACATGGCACCGGCCAGATACATGACACTGGCCAGATATATGGCACCGTCTAGATAATGGCACCGGCCAGATACATGGCACCGTCTAGATAATGGCACCGTCCAGATACATGGCATCGTCTAGATAATGGCACCGTCTAGATAATGGCACCGTCCAGATACATGGTACCGTCTAGACACATGGCACCGTCCGGAAACTGCACCAGACAATGAAAATTGTCAAACTTTATGTTACGATTACAAGGTCATCATCGGAGACAAATAACAGCAGAAAGTTAAAAAAAAAAACAATCCTAGACGGAGCGATGGATTGGGGCATACTTGTCTGAGCACAGCTCAAGTCTAGATCATAACTCGTAATGTTATGTCCAGACTAGACCATAGCCCAGAATATCGATTCCAGTCTAGATCATAACTCATAATGTTATGTCCAGACTAGACCATAATCCAGAATATCGATGTCCAGTCTAGATCATAACTCATAATGTTATGTCCAGACTAGACCATAGCCCAGAATATCAATGTCCAGTCTAGATCATAACTCATAATGTTATGTCCAGACTAGACCATAGCCCAGAATATCGATGTCCAGTCTAGATCATAACTCATAATGTTATGTCCAGACTAGACCACAGCCCAGAATATCGATGTCCAGTCTAGATCATAGAACAGATTGGATATGTCCAGACTAGACATTAACACACATTGTAGATGTCAAATCTTAATCACTGCACATAATTGAGGTGTCCAGTCTAGATAATGGCACATATTGGAAGTGCCTAATCTAGATAATGGCACATATTGGAAGTGTCTAATCTAGATAATGGCACAGATTGGAAGTGTCTAGTCTAGATAGTAGCACAGACTTGAGATGTCTGATCTAGACAATAGCACAGATTAGAAGTGCCTAATCTAGATAATGGCACATATTGGAAGTGCCTAGTCTAGATAATGGCACATATTGGAAGTGTCTAATCTAGATAATGGCACATATTGGAAGTGCCTAATCTAGATAATGGCACATATTGGAAGTGCCTAATCTAGATAATGGCACATATTGGAAGTGTCTAGTCTAGATAATGGCACATATTGGAAGTGCCTAGTCTAGATAATGGCACATATTGGAAGTGTCTAGTCTAGATAATGGCACATATTGGAAGTGTCTAGTCTAGATAATGGCACATATTGGAAGTGCCTAATCTAGATAATGGCACATATTGGAAGTGTCTAGTCTAGATAATGGCACATTTTTGAGATATGCTGATCTGCGAGCACGTCTGTGACTCCATTTACAAATCTCTGTGTCTCTCCTGCACGCTGGGCTAGCCTCTCTCCCTCTGAGCTAGCACAATTCACAATGTCTGGGTTTGCCATCCATCTTTGTGTGAACACCGACGTTGTCTGTCTTCGACTGGCGTCACTCCTTCTGTCTGTAATATATTTCACTTGTCTGTCTATGTTCCGAGTTATATAACTATGAAGGACGAAACGAACCTGAGAAAACAATCCCCCCAACACAAAAAACAACTATAGAGGACAACCAACTGATAACGAAGGAAGAGGTAATTGCAGCGGTAAAGACATTGAGAAGAGGGAAGGCGGCCGGCGTGGACAATATACCAGCAGAGCTCTTACAAGCAGGTGGAGAGGTAGTGGTGGAAAGCCTGACACATCTGCAACAAAATATGGGCGACATGAAACTGGCCGGACTTATGGACAAAATCAATGGTTATACCGTTACATAAGTCTGGAAACCTAAAGCTGTGCCAAAATTTCAGAACAATAAGCCTCATCAGCCACCCTAGCAAGGTCATGCTTAGATTAATCCTCGACCGACTGAAACTCCAAGCAGAGAACATCATTGCCGAGGAGCAAGCAGGGTTCAGACAGGGAAGAAGCACTACAGAACAGATATTTAATTTAAGGCTGCTAAGCCAGAAATATCTAGAAAAGCAGCAAAAACTGTATCATGTGTTTGTTGATTTTAAGAAGGCGTTTGATAGGGTATGGCATAAAGCGCTTTGGGCAACCATGAGGATGTATAAAATCAACGGAAATATTATAACGGTCCTTGAACACCTGTATGACAAGGCGTCTAGTGCAGTTCTTGTGAATGGGTGGCAAGGGGACTGGTTTCGCACATCAGTTTGTGTGAGAGAGGGTTGTACACTCTCTCCAACTCTTTTCAATATATTCCTTGAAGGAATTATGAGTGAGGCACTTGGAGGTCACGTTGGTACTGTCAAGATAGGGGGCCGAACGATTACCAACCTTCGTTTTGCAGATGATATCGACGGGTTGGCGGGTTCTGAAGCAGAACTCCAGGAATGGGTCAGAAGGCTCGATGAAACAGCTCTTGACTATGGTATGGAGATAAACGCTGGAAAGACAAAATTAATGACAAACAACGCCACGTGCTTCAACAGCAGGATACAAGTTAACGGTCAGGAACTCGAAGTGGTTGACCGTTTAAAATATCTTTGATCGATTGTCAGTGATGAAGGATCAAAGTGTGAGGTGTTGGCCAGAATATCAAAGACAATAGCGGCGCTTGCACGGCTTAACAAAATCTGGCAAGATAAACGGTTAGCACTATGCACGAAAAACAGATTAATGCGTACACTGGTCCTGTCAATATTCCTCTATGCGTGTGAGACATGGACAGTTACATCTGACCTTCAACGAAGGATATACGTCTTGGAGATGAAATGTTTCCGAAGACTTCTAAACGTCACGTACAAAGATCGAGTTACAAATGAGAAAATACGAGATAGAATTACAACAGCAAAATGGCCTTTTGAAGACCTCTTGGCAACTGTCAAAAGAACTCGCTTCGTACGGTCACATATCGAGATCAAATGGTCTAGCAAATCCAATCATCCACGGCAAGGTGCAATGCAGACGACGAAGACGCCGTCCCAAAAAGAGATGGGAGGACAACATAAAAGAATGGATCAATCTCCGACCAGAAGAGACACAGGCAGCGGCCGCTAACAGAAAAAGGTGGCGTGGTGTTGTGAAGATGTCTTCATATGTGCCCCAACACCTCACCGGTTACGAGATGACCTGGCCTGTCTATGTGTATTTGACTTACTGCATGTCTGATTCTCTCTCTTTCTCTCTCGCTCTGTCTCTCTCTCTCTCTCTCTGTCCCTCTGTCTTTCTCTCTCTCTCTCTCTCTCTCTCTCTCTCTCTCTCTGTCCCTCTTTCTCCCATGACAGAGACATATATCCATCCTGGCATGGATGCCTCTGTTTGGTGATCTGGAAGTATATCTGTGGAAGCTTACATTTCATGTCAAAGTGTTTGTACCACAGTGTTGATGTGGACCTACCTGTTTGTGTTTGTACCAGAGTGTTGATGTGGACCTACCTGTTTGTGGTTGTGTTTGTACCAGAGTGTTGATGTGGACCTACCTGTTTGTGTTTGTACCAGAGTGTTGATGTGGACCTACCTGTTTGTGTTTGGACCAGAGTGTTGATGTGGACCTACCTGTTTGTGTTTGTACCAGAGTATTGATGTGGACCTACCTGTTTGTGTTTGTACCAGAGTGTTGATGTGGACCTACCTGTTTGTGTTTGTACCAGAGTGTTGATGTGGACCTACCTGTGTTTGTACCAGAGTGTTAATGTGGACCTACCTGTTTGTGGTTGTGTTTGTACCAGAGTGTTGATGTGGACCTACATGTTTATTTTTGTAACAGAGTGTTTATGGGGACCTACCTATGTGTATGTGAAAGCTTACATGAGTTTATTGTATGAGTGTGTTGAGAGTGTGTTATGTGATTGTGTTGTGTGAGTGTATTGTTGTCCTGTGTTTATATGAGTCCTCCGTGCCTATGTATATGTGAGTGGTTATGTGCGTATGTACACCTATAGATGCCCACCTCCCACTTAGAGGAAACACAAGTTCCAGGGGGGTTCTCTTGATAATTGTCGAGGAATGAAAAAATGAGCGCGGCCACTAATGCTGAACTCCCGATAGACTTTGTAGCTGTTGCATTCTCTTCTCTCATGTGTCTTGTGGCACTGCCGCAGTGTGCTCGAAATGTCGCTCAATATTGTAACAATACAACATTGGTGATCGGTTGGTGCTCTTTTGAAGATTTGCGTGTCAGGTAGACTTTTCATTGTCTATCTCAATAAGTGTGTCCAATGTAGCAGATCCCACTGTTTGCCTTAGGGTTATTCTAACTTAGAACATTATCACACTCATCCACATCATTCCTGACCACACACTGCAAATAATATAGCACACAGCAGGTGACATATTTATTATATAATACTCATACCAGAAAAACGAGTAGTGAAATTACAAACACAATTCAATACATATCATCTTAACTAAATATTCCTATATTATATATATGTTAATATAAATATTAACTAAAGCGGAAATTTTAAGCATTAGCTCTTGATGGAATTCCCAACTATCTAAAACCCAGTTCTATTGCCTACACACATCACACACACACACACACATCACTTTAACTGCATCCTCAACACACCTTATCAAAAACTTCCTCACTCAAATCCCCTCAGGCGGGGGATCTGGACATACCTCGTTCACAAAGTTTCCTGCTTACAACAAACGTTCAGATTATCTATTAATACAAAACTGACACACCTATTTGAGCGATCCTGTTCTATCACTAACATTCGTCCATCAGTCTATCAATCGCTCCTCTATCAAATCGGTTAGCTAAACGGAATCCTATCTACATTCACTCTCTGGCTCTCCTCTCCATCCAGCCTCTTTCATCCAGCCTCTTGAGCTCAACTTTGACTAGTCTTACATTCACTCAAGCAGTATCAAGGCTGACTAATGGATCTCAGGGGGATGGATCTATTCGGTCGTTATTGGAACGAAATACTTTGCCCACCTGTCACTCATCTATAGCAGCAAGCTCCGCTACCATCCCGTCTGTCACTCATTCTCCCCCTACCCAAATCGGAACGCCAGTGGTCAGCTCCCACCTGTCCACATTCTTTGGCCCAAACTCTGTTTTCCTTTGTTGCGACGGTGAGTGACCTAGGCACGCATTCAGGTACCTTTGTTCTGAGTCGTCAACCACATCACCCCTGTCCCAAACTCTCTTGCTCCGGCTGGAACTATTACACCAACCCTCACGTCAAGAGACAGCCAGGCAAGCCAGCCTCCTCAGTATGGTTGTACGATCTGACGCAGGGACTGTCACTCGCGGATCGGCCTTTACAGCCATAGCAGACGGTATCGAAATACAGGAGACCGAGCTGGACAAAACTTAAAGGGCGCCACGCGCATGATATAAATAGACTGGGTCGCCTATGATTGATTGTTGATTGACTGATTGATTGATTGATGATTGATTGATCCTCATGCCAGACCACTATCAACTATCTCAGTACATATGTCCTATCCTCTCATACAGGAAACACAGCACGTCTTCACTATAACAACAGCCACGTCAATAACACACACACACAAATAGTCCAGGTTCCGGCACACTTCTAATGACGTCAATATGTGTTCATCATAAAGTTAAGTGCATGGCACCGTCTAGACACATGGCACCGTCTAGATACATGGCACCGTCTATACACATGGCACCGGCCAGATACATGGCACCGTCTAGATAATGGCACCGACCAGATACATGGCACCGTCTAGATAATGGAACCGTCCAGGTACATGGCACCGTCTAGATAATGGCACCGTCCAGATACATGGCACCGGCCAGATACATGACACTGGCCAGATATATGGCACCGTCTAGATAATGGCACCGGCCAGATACATGGCACCGTCTAGATAATGGCACCGTCCAGATACATGGCATCGTCTAGATAATGGCACCGTCTAGATAATGGCACCGTCCAGATACATGGTACCGTCTAGACACATGGCACCGTCCGGAAACTGCACCAGACAATGAAAATTGTCAAACTTTATGTTACGATTACAAGGTCATCATCGGAGACACATAACAGCAGAAAGTTAAAAAAAAAAACAATCCTAGACGGAGCGATGGATTGGGGCATACTTGTCTGAGCACAGCTCAAGTCTAGATCATAACTCGTAATGTTATGTCCAGACTAGACCATAGCCCAGAATATCGATTCCAGTCTAGATCATAACTCATAATGTTATGTCCAGACTAGACCATAATCCAGAATATCGATGTCCAGTCTAGATCATAACTCATAATGTTATGTCCAGACTAGACCATAGCCCAGAATATCAATGTCCAGTCTAGATCATAACTCATAATGTTATGTCCAGACTAGACCATAGCCCAGAATATCGATGTCCAGTCTAGATCATAACTCATAATGTTATGTCCAGACTAGACCACAGCCCAGAATATCGATGTCCAGTCTAGATCATAGAACAGATTGGATATGTCCAGACTAGACATTAACACACAGTGTAGATGTCAAATCTTAATCACTGCACATAATTGAGGTGTCCAGTCTAGATAATGGCACATATTGGAAGTGCCTAATCTAGATAATGGCACATATTGGAAGTGTCTAATCTAGATAATGGCACAGATTGGAAGTGTCTAGTCTAGATAGTAGCACAGACTTGAGATGTCTGATCTAGACAATAGCACAGATTAGAAGTGCCTAATCTAGATAATGGCACATATTGGAAGTGCCTAGTCTAGATAATGGCACATATTGGAAGTGTCTAATCTAGATAATGGCACATATTGGAAGTGCCTAATCTAGATAATGGCACATATTGGAAGTGCCTAATCTAGATAATGGCACATATTGGAAGTGTCTAGTCTAGATAATGGCACATATTGGAAGTGCCTAGTCTAGATAATGGCACATATTGGAAGTGTCTAGTCTAGATAATGGCACATATTGGAAGTGTCTAGTCTAGATAATGGCACATATTGGAAGTGCCTAATCTAGATAATGGCACATATTGGAAGTGTCTAGTCTAGATAATGGCACATTTTTGAGATATGCTGATCTGCGAGCACGTCTGTGACTCCATTTACAAATCTCTGTGTCTCTCCTGCACGCTGGGCTAGCCTCTCTCCCTCTGAGCTAGCACAATTCACAATGTCTGGGTTTGCCATCCATCTTTGTGTGAACACCGACGTTGTCTGTCTTCGACTGGCGTCACTCCTTCTGTCTGTAATATATTTCACTTGTCTGTCTATGTTCCGAGTTATATAACTATGAAGGACGAAACGAACCTGAGAAAACAATCCCCCCAACACAAAAAACAACTATAGAGGACAACCAACTGATAACGAAGGAAGAGGTAATTGCAGCGGTAAAGACATTGAGAAGAGGGAAGGCGGCCGGCGTGGACAATATACCAGCAGAGCTCTTACAAGCAGGTGGAGAGGTAGTGGTGGAAAGCCTGACACATCTGCAACAAAATATGGGCGACATGAAACTGGCCGGACTTATGGACAAAATCAATGGTTATACCGTTACATAAGTCTGGAAACCTAAAGCTGTGCCAAAATTTCAGAACAATAAGCCTCATCAGCCACCCTAGCAAGGTCATGCTTAGATTAATCCTCGACCGACTGAAACTCCAAGCAGAGAACATCATTGCCGAGGAGCAAGCAGGGTTCAGACAGGGAAGAAGCACTACAGAACAGATATTTAATTTAAGGCTGCTAAGCCAGAAATATCTAGAAAAGCAGCAAAAACTGTATCATGTGTTTGTTGATTTTAAGAAGGCGTTTGATAGGGTATGGCATAAAGCGCTTTGGGCAACCATGAGGATGTATAAAATCAACGGAAATATTATAACGGTCCTTGAACACCTGTATGACAAGGCGTCTAGTGCAGTTCTTGTGAATGGGTGGCAAGGGGACTGGTTTCGCACATCAGTTTGTGTGAGAGAGGGTTGTACACTCTCTCCAACTCTTTTCAATATATTCCTTGAAGGAATTATGAGTGAGGCACTTGGAGGTCACGTTGGTACTGTCAAGATAGGGGGCCGAACGATTACCAACCTTCGTTTTGCAGATGATATCGACGGGTTGGCGGGTTCTGAAGCAGAACTCCAGGAATGGGTCAGAAGGCTCGATGAAACAGCTCTTGACTATGGTATGGAGATAAACGCTGGAAAGACAAAATTAATGACAAACAACGCCACGTGCTTCAACAGCAGGATACAAGTTAACGGTCAGGAACTCGAAGTGGTTGACCGTTTAAAATATCTTTGATCGATTGTCAGTGATGAAGGATCAAAGTGTGAGGTGTTGGCCAGAATATCAAAGACAATAGCGGCGCTTGCACGGCTTAACAAAATCTGGCAAGATAAACGGTTAGCACTATGCACGAAAAACAGATTAATGCGTACACTGGTCCTGTCAATATTCCTCTATGCGTGTGAGACATGGACAGTTACATCTGACCTTCAACGAAGGATATACGTCTTGGAGATGAAATGTTTCCGAAGACTTCTAAACGTCACGTACAAAGATCGAGTTACAAATGAGAAAATACGAGATAGAATTACAACAGCAAAATGGCCTTTTGAAGACCTCTTGGCAACTGTCAAAAGAACTCGCTTCGTACGGTCACATATCGAGATCAAATGGTCTAGCAAATCCAATCATCCACGGCAAGGTGCAATGCAGACGACGAAGACGCCGTCCCAAAAAGAGATGGGAGGACAACATAAAAGAATGGATCAATCTCCGACCAGAAGAGACACAGGCAGCGGCCGCTAACAGAAAAAGGTGGCGTGGTGTTGTGAAGATGTCTTCATATGTGCCCCAACACCTCACCGGTTACGAGATGACCTGGCCTGTCTATGTGTATTTGACTTACTGCATGTCTGATTCTCTCTCTTTCTCTCTCGCTCTGTCTCTCTCTCTCTCTCTCTGTCCCTCTGTCTTTCTCTCTCTCTCTCTCTCTCTCTCTCTCTCTCTCTCTCTCTCTCTCTGTCCCTCTTTCTCCCATGACAGAGACATATATCCATCCTGGCATGGATGCCTCTGTTTGGTGATCTGGAAGTATATCTGTGGAAGCTTACATTTCATGTCAAAGTGTTTGTACCAGAGTGTTGATGTGGACCTACCTGTTTGTGTTTGGACCAGAGTGTTGATGTGGACCTACCTGTTTGTGTTTGTACCACAGTGTTGATGTGGACCTACCTGTTTGTGTTTGGACCAGAGTGTTGATGTGGACCTACCTGTTTGTGTTTGTACCAGAGTGTTGATGTGGACCTACCTGTTTGTGTTTGGACCACAGTGTTGATGTGGACCTACCTGTTTGTGGTTGTGTTTGTACCACAGTGTTGATGTGGACCTACCTGTTTGTGGTTGTGTTTGTACCACAGTGTTGATGTGGACCTACCTGTTTGTGTTTGGACCAGAGTGTTGATGTGGACCTACCTGTTTGTGTTTGGACCACAGTGTTGATGTGGACCTACCTGTTTGTGGTTGTGTTTGTACCACAGTGTTGATGTGGACCTACCTGTTTGTGTTTGGACCAGAGTGTTGATGTGGACCTACCTGTTTGTGTTTGGACCACAGTGTTGATGTGGACCTACCTGTTTGTGTTTGGACCAGAGTGTTGATGTGGACCTACCTGTTTGTGGTTGTGTTTGTACCAGAGTATTGATGTGGACCTACCTGTTTGTGTTTGGACCAGAGTGTTGATGTGGACCTACCTGTTTGTGTTTGGACCAGAGTGTTGATGTGGACCTACCTGTTTGTGTTTGTACCAGAGTGTTGATGTGGACCTACCTGTTTGTGTTTGTACCAGAGTGTTGATGTGGACCTACCTGTGTTTGTACCAGAGTGTTAATGTGGACCTACCTGTTTGTGGTTGTGTTTGTACCAGAGTGTTGATGTGGACCTACATGTTTATTTTTGTAACAGAGTGTTTATGGGGACCTACCTATGTGTATGTGAAAGCTTACATGAGTTTATTGTATGAGTGTGTTGAGAGTGTGTTATGTGATTGTGTTGTGTGAGTGTATTGTTGTCCTGTGTTTATATGAGTCCTCCGTGCCTATGTATATGTGAGTGGTTATGTGCGTATGTACACCTATAGATGCCCACCTCCCACTTAGAGGAAACACAAGTTCCAGGGGGGTTCTCTTGATAATTGTCGAGGAATGAAAAAATGAGCGCGGCCACTAATGCTGAACTCCCGATAGACTTTGTAGCTGTTGCATTCTCTTCTCTCATGTGTCTTGTGGCACTGCCGCAGTGTGCTCGAAATGTCGCTCAATATTGTAACAATACAACATTGGTGATCGGTTGGTGCTCTTTTGAAGATTTGCGTGTCAGGTAGACTTTTCATTGTCTATCTCAATAAGTGTGTCCAATGTAGCAGATCCCACTGTTTGCCTTAGGGTTATTCTAACTTAGAACATTATCACACTCATCCACATCATTCCTGACCACACACTGCAAATAATATAGCACACAGCAGGTGACATATTTATTATATAATACTCATACCAGAAAAACGAGTAGTGAAATTACAAACACAATTCAATACATATCATCTTAACTAAATATTCCTATATTATATATATGTTAATATAAATATTAACTAAAGCGGAAATTTTAAGCATTAGCTCTTGATGGAATTCCCAACTATCTAAAACCCAGTTCTATTGCCTACACACATCACACACACACACACACATCACTTTAACTGCATCCTCAACACACCTTATCAAAAACTTCCTCACTCAAATCCCCTCAGGCGGGGGATCTGGACATACCTCGTTCACAAAGTTTCCTGCTTACAACAAACGTTCAGATTATCTATTAATACAAAACTGACACACCTATTTGAGCGATCCTGTTCTATCACTAACATTCGTCCATCAGTCTATCAATCGCTCCTCTATCAAATCGGTTAGCTAAACGGAATCCTATCTACATTCACTCTCTGGCTCTCCTCTCCATCCAGCCTCTTTCATCCAGCCTCTTGAGCTCAACTTTGACTAGTCTTACATTCACTCAAGCAGTATCAAGGCTGACTAATGGATCTCAGGGGGATGGATCTATTCGGTCGTTATTGGAACGAAATACTTTGCCCACCTGTCACTCATCTATAGCAGCAAGCTCCGCTACCATCCCGTCTGTCACTCATTCTCCCCCTACCCAAATCGGAACGCCAGTGGTCAGCTCCCACCTGTCCACATTCTTTGGCCCAAACTCTGTTTTCCTTTGTTGCGACGGTGAGTGACCTAGGCACGCATTCAGGTACCTTTGTTCTGAGTCGTCAACCACATCACCCCTGTCCCAAACTCTCTTGCTCCGGCTGGAACTATTACACCAACCCTCACGTCAAGAGACAGCCAGGCAAGCCAGCCTCCTCAGTATGGTTGTACGATCTGACGCAGGGACTGTCACTCGCGGATCGGCCTTTACAGCCATAGCAGACGGTATCGAAATACAGGAGACCGAGCTGGACAAAACTTAAAGGGCGCCACGCGCATGATATAAATAGACTGGGTCGCCTATGATTGATTGTTGATTGACTGATTGATTGATTGATGATTGATTGATCCTCATGCCAGACCACTATCAACTATCTCAGTACATATGTCCTATCCTCTCATACAGGAAACACAGCACGTCTTCACTATAACAACAGCCACGTCAATAACACACACACACAAATAGTCCAGGTTCCGGCACACTTCTAATGACGTCAATATGTGTTCATCATAAAGTTAAGTGCATGGCACCGTCTAGACACATGGCACCGTCTAGATACATGGCACCGTCTATACACATGGCACCGGCCAGATACATGGCACCGTCTAGATAATGGCACCGACCAGATACATGGCACCGTCTAGATAATGGAACCGTCCAGGTACATGGCACCGTCTAGATAATGGCACCGTCCAGATACATGGCACCGGCCAGATACATGACACTGGCCAGATATATGGCACCGTCTAGATAATGGCACCGGCCAGATACATGGCACCGTCTAGATAATGGCACCGTCCAGATACATGGCATCGTCTAGATAATGGCACCGTCTAGATAATGGCACCGTCCAGATACATGGTACCGTCTAGACACATGGCACCGTCCGGAAACTGCACCAGACAATGAAAATTGTCAAACTTTATGTTACGATTACAAGGTCATCATCGGAGACACATAACAGCAGAAAGTTTTTAAAAAAAACAATCCTAGACGGAGCGATGGATTGGGGCATACTTGTCTGAGCACAGCTCAAGTCTAGATCATAACTCGTAATGTTATGTCCAGACTAGACCATAGCCCAGAATATCGATTCCAGTCTAGATCATAACTCATAATGTTATGTCCAGACTAGACCATAATCCAGAATATCGATGTCCAGTCTAGATCATAACTCATAATGTTATGTCCAGACTAGACCATAGCCCAGAATATCAATGTCCAGTCTAGATCATAACTCATAATGTTATGTCCAGACTAGACCATAGCCCAGAATATCGATGTCCAGTCTAGATCATAACTCATAATGTTATGTCCAGACTAGACCACAGCCCAGAATATCGATGTCCAGTCTAGATCATAGAACAGATTGGATATGTCCAGACTAGACATTAACACACATTGTAGATGTCAAATCTTAATCACTGCACATAATTGAGGTGTCCAGTCTAGATAATGGCACATATTGGAAGTGCCTAATCTAGATAATGGCACATATTGGAAGTGTCTAATCTAGATAATGGCACAGATTGGAAGTGTCTAGTCTAGATAGTAGCACAGACTTGAGATGTCTGATCTAGACAATAGCACAGATTAGAAGTGCCTAATCTAGATAATGGCACATATTGGAAGTGCCTAGTCTAGATAATGGCACATATTGGAAGTGTCTAATCTAGATAATGGCACATATTGGAAGTGCCTAATCTAGATAATGGCACATATTGGAAGTGCCTAATCTAGATAATGGCACATATTGGAAGTGTCTAGTCTAGATAATGGCACATATTGGAAGTGCCTAGTCTAGATAATGGCACATATTGGAAGTGTCTAGTCTAGATAATGGCACATATTGGAAGTGTCTAGTCTAGATAATGGCACATATTGGAAGTGCCTAATCTAGATAATGGCACATATTGGAAGTGTCTAGTCTAGATAATGGCACATTTTTGAGATATGCTGATCTGCGAGCACGTCAGTTTTTTATGAAAGCGCCATATGACGCCAGTAGATTAGTGAAATTCTCTTAAAGTAACCCATAGCTGTTATAAAATCTGGTGTGAAAGTTCAAGGTCGTTCTTCTTCTGACAGCTGACCTCTGTGTGATTATGTGTCAGTGTTGTGAGACTGTTAGAAGGTTAGCTAGACCTATCCGTCCTTCAATAAAGACCTCTCTGTTCTGTCATCGTTGTGAGAACATCCCCAAAACTGGCCTCTGGGCAACCATTGCGACCTCACGGGAAAACCCAGCTTGTGCTGGCTACCGGCAAATGTCCGTCCAAATGTCAACGCACGTGTTGTTCAGTGTCCACGACATGAAACAGAGGCGGCTCTCCAAGCGGGAGGTCTTTTACTGGGTCATGTCTGTGGGACTGGACTAGAAGTCAGGGTGTGGGAGAGAGTGTGTTGGACGGTGGTTGGGAGAGTTATTTAGGAGTATGAGAGAGTGAGAGAGTGTCAGAGAGAGAGAGTGTGTTGGACGGTGGTTAGGAGAGTTATTAAGGAGTATGAGAGAGTGAGAGAGTGTCAGAGAGAGAGAGTGTGTTGGACGGTGGTTAGGAGAGTTATTAATGAGTATGAGAGAGTGAGAGAGTGTCAGAGAGAGAGTGTGTTGGACGGTGGTTGGGAGAGTTATTAAGGAGTATGAGAGAGTGTCAAAGAGTTTCAGAGAGAGAGAGTGTGTTGGACGGTGGTTGGGAGAGTTATTAAGGAGTATGAGAGAGTGTCAGAGAGTTTCAGAGAGAGAGAGTGTGTTGGACGGTGGTTGGGAGAGTTATTAAGGAGTATGAGAGAGTGTCAGAGAGTTTCAGAGAGAGAGAGTGTGTTGGACGGTGGTTGGGAGAGTTATTAAGGAGTATGAGAGAGTGTCAGAGAGTTTCAGAGAGAGAGAGTGTGTTGGACGGTGGTTGGGAGAGTTATTAAGGAGTATGAGAGAGTGTCAGAGAGTTTCAGAGAGAGAGAGTGTGTTGGACGGTGGTTGGGAGAGTTATTAAGGAGTATGAGAGAGTGTCAGAGAGTTTCAGAGAGAGAGAGAGTGTGTTGGACGGTGGTTGGGAGAGTTATTAAGGAGTATGAGAGAGTGAGAGAGTTTCAGAGAGAGAGAGTGTGTTGGACGGTGGTTGGGAGAGTTATTAAGGAGTATGAGAGAGTGAGAGAGTTTCAGAGAGAGAGAGTGTGTTGGACGGTGGTTGGGAGAGTTATTAAGGAGTATGAGAGAGTGAGAGAGTTTCAGAGAGAGAGTGTGTGTTGGACGGTGGTTGGGAGAGTTATTAAGGAGTATGAGAGAGTGAGAGAGCTTCAGAGAGAGAGAGAGAGAGAGAATATTGAAACATCCATTCTCCTTTCCTTAACCTTGAAATGTTCACAGGGTATGAGCTCTGCACATCTATTCTATGTGGTTGCTGCAACCTAACAACCCTGCCACTTGTTTGTCCTGTCCTTAGTTTATTTTGTTAATGTTCATCTTGTCAATGTGTGTCTTGTCACTTGTTTGTATTGTCAATGTTTGTCTTGTCAATGTGTGTCTTGTCACTTGTTTGTATTGTCAATGTTTGTCTTGTCAATGTGTGTCTTGTCACTTGTTTGTATTGTCAATGTTTGTCTTGTCAATGTGTGTCTTGTCACTTGTTTGTATTGTCAATGTTTGTCTTGTCAATGTGTGTCTTGTCACTTGTTTGTATTGTCAATGTTTGTCTTGTCAATGTGTGTCTTGTCACTTGTTTGTATTGTCAATGTTTGTCTTGTCAATGTGTGTCTTGTCACTTGTTTGTATTGTCAATGTTTGTCTTGTCAATGCTTGTCTTGTTAATGTTTGTTTCGTCTCGACCAATAGTCTTGCCACTGATCAAAGGTAACTCGAGATAAGAGTGAGATTGATGACCAGCGTATATTCTTCCTCACTATAATCCAAATTCAGCGACCATCACATTATTGAGACAAAACTGTCTGGTGTTGTGGCCGTCATCGCCTCGTGATGGGCAATAACTACCTAACTAATCTATCTATCTATCTATCTATCTATCTATCTATCTATCTATCTATCTATCTATCTATCTATCTATCTATCTATCTATCTATCTATCTATCTATCTATCTATCTATCTATCTATCTATCTATCTATATATATATATATATATATATATATATATATATATATATATATATATATATATATATATATATTTATCTAATCTATCTATCTATATAATCTATTTATCTAATCTACCTATATATTTATCTAAGTTCCGAAACACTTTGGGTTTTTTTTTCGGAAAATCGTGAAACCTAGCCAGGTGATATTCAACTAGTTCACGTGACAACTTCGTGTCAATATATATACCAAAACCGGATATCGGTAACTTGGCGCATGCGCTGTAAGGAAGCCTAGAAGTGAAGGTGACCTTCTAGTGCTCGTCGCATTCCAAAACTGGACGGTAACATTCCACAACGTGTGTGCATCGATGTCTGCTCTCGTCATGGAGAAGTCAATCCGAAACTTTCGAAATGCTGCATTCAGCTTTCGGGGAGTCCTGTTTAAGTCGACCTAAAACATTTGAGGGGTATTCCTGTTTCAAAAGAGGACGCCGAGCTTTTGAAGATGACCCGCGTCAAGGCAAACCATCCACCTTCCACACCGACGACGAGATCGTCACACGTGTGCAAGAAACCATACGTGCTGACCGACGTCTGCCAAAGAGGGTGCTGACCGACGTCTACCAAAGAGGGTGCTGACCGAGGTCTACCAAAGAGGTTACTGATCGAGGTCTACCAAAGAGGTTGCTGATCGAGGTCTACCAAAGAGGTTGCTGACCGTCGTCTACCAAAGAGGTTGCTGATCGAGGTCTACCAAAGAGGGTGCTGACCGACGTCTACCAAAGAGGTTGCTGACCGAGGTCTGACTGTCATTAAACAAATTGCATGTCCTCGATAATCACTGGTGATGTAAGTTGGGGGAAGAGATATGACCCGGAAACAAAGCAAAAGACAATCCAATGGCAGACGTCATCACCTCATCAGCTGAAGAATGCGCGATATGTCAAGTCCAAGGTCATGTTGACTGCGTTCTTCGACATTGATTGTCGCATTCTTTATTAATACGCCCCTAGAGGACAGAGTGCCAATGCTGAATTCCAGAAAACAGTTCTGCAACGCCTCCGCGACGCTATGCAATGACATGGCCTTGAGAAGTAGCGCACAGGCAATTGGATTTTGCATCATGAGAATGTCCCTGCACACAGGTCTGCTACCACAATCACATTTTTGACAAAACACAAAGTTTCATTGATCCCACAACCTCCATACTCACTTGATCCGTCTCCGTGATTGGTCCCACAACCTCCATACTCACTTGATCCGTCTCTGTGATTGGTCCCACAACCTCCATACTCACTTGATCCGTCTCCGTGATTGGTCCCACAACCTCCATACTCACTTGATCCGTCTCTGTGATTGGTCCCACAACCTCCATACTCACTTGATCCGTCTCTGTGATTGGTCCCACAACTTGAACAAAACAATGAAAGGTCGGCGATTCGATGATTTTGAGGACATTAACGCCAACGTGATGAGACAAATGAGGGCTGTTCCGACAAGTGCCTACCAGGGGTCCTTCCTTGAGTGGCATGAACGCTGGAATAAGTGTGTACAATCACAAGAAACTACTTTGAAGGGGATAGAACCAACAAGTCTGTATGTCTACTTATTCGCTCCCAAAAAATATGTCCCGAAACTTATTGAACAACGGAAAACATGTATTTATTTTTATCAATCCCTGTCTGTATGTCTGTCTGTCTGTCTGTCTGTATTTCCTTCCTATGTTTTCTGGAAGTGATTTGTTCCAGAGTTCTTCCATCCTTCAAGTCTGAGCCATCCTTCACTTCTGACGCCATTAAAGCGTCTCTGCATTGACATTATGAACGTGTCCCGTTTATTGTGGTCGGTCGTCAAAACAAGCAGTGAATAAACGTGCCAAGCCATCTGACGCGGAGAACATAACACATCCATTACTATCACAGTAAACAGCCAACGGGACCTCTGGAAATCGCTTTATGGCCAGGCCGTATAACATTATTGTGGTCAGAATGAGGCCACTTGAGCTGACGGCTGCTGGCATGTCTAACATGTTCCAGGTTTATGAAAACTATTTTGTTTCGTGCACGGCGGGTCGGATATCTAGGTTGTGTCATTCCTTGTTTTCATGTTGTTTGGGGTCTTGATACTGAAACACGGATAAATTAAGGCCGATCAATAGTTATTAAAGACCAGTTGAACAGGTGTGACATCTAGTGTCTGTACAGGTGTGGCATCTAGTGTCTGATGAATATTCGAGGCTACAGCTGGGGGCACGGGAATAATCATCATCATCATGTGGCATATACTTTCCAGAAAGAAGAAAAGACCTTCAATAGGATGGAAATAATAGCTCTGGTAGATGCAATAAGAAATAAATGTATGGACTAACGCACGCACAGCTTATAAAGGAGGTAAGTGAGGGCTGTTCAACTACGATCACTCTTTTCAACAAGCCACTTTCCATAGCTATACGCCGAGGAGTGCGACAAGGAGATATCATCGGTCTCTAAACTGGCAGGATCGAGGTGTCAACATAGATGGCGCGATGGTCTCACATCGACGTTCTGCGGAAGACATTGTGATCTTCAGAGACAGAATTGCAGAGGCCGGAGCATAACCAGAAAGAAGATTCAAGTTTATGCCCTACGGGATAACTACGATTGGAAGATGAACTCATCGAAAATGTCAATGCGCATGTCTATCTAGGCCAAGAAATCTATAACAACCACGGTATTGATAAGGAGATCTCCACCAGGAGACGGCTGGTTGGTTCAGCTTCAACCGCATTAAACCGATACTCCAGCAGATAACGGATGTCAAGGCCAGGACTGACACCTTCAGTAGCATGGTTATCCCAGCAGATAACGGATGTCAAGGCCAGGGCTGACACCTTCAGTAGCATGGTTATCCCAGCAGATAACGGATGTCAAGGCCAGGGCTGACACCTTCAGTAGCATGGTTAACCCAGCAGATAACGGATGTCAAGGCCAGGGCTGACACCTTCAGTAGCATGGTTATCCCAGAATTGGAGCAATGGTATACTGCCATTAGGTTTGGGGTCTACGCAAATAATGCGCAGAGAAGTACCGTATTAACGAAAGAGCAAGGGAGCGAAGAGCCCTAAATACCTCCGTAAGCGATCGTAATAGAAACACTGACAATCACAACCAATCAGATTTCCTGGATGTCGTCGACTCTGCAGCAATGTGGTCATGTGGTATCTATGACTGACGATAGATCGGCCGGCCATGTGGTCTCTATGACTGACGATAGATGGACGAGGGGGGGGGGGTGTCTTACATACAGCTACAACCGCCTGCCTGGCGACGGAATGGAGAGATAACCTGCACCACGCCATTGGGTCATCATTGGTCTTCAAGGTGAATCACAGATACAGATTCAGGCAGCTTTTGGCTACCTGGCTTATGGTAACCATGACTGATTGAATACCAAGATTCAGATGCTGAGCAGCGCATGAGCTGCAGTGGTCAGCGACCCATAGCTGACTGCTAGCGTCAGGGCCAGCGAATAATAGCTGCCAAGACCCTTCTACACCTCCACACGGTGATCCTGGATAACAGGCTGCAGCAAGGCAGACTGGCTAAGGAGAAGGGATCGAAGAAGGAATGCTAACCCGGTACTCAAAAAATGCTTGCTGAAGTCGGATGTGTTGGACCGAAAGGTGCAAATATCGCAGTCAAGCTGTAAACAACGACACAACGCATTCCGTTCTCTGGACTACATTCTGCTACTTAAGCCATTTCAGGGTTTGGTAGCGGTAGATTGAGAACGAACGAAGAAGAAGAAGAAGAATACCAAGATTCAAGTATTCAAGTAAGTAGTCCCTTATCACAACAACTCTGTATGCATCTCGGTTTAGGGCCAGTCAGCCGACGTTGTAACAGTTCCCGCGGAGCAAGGGGAGTTTAGGATGCCTGAACATGTTAAAGCTTAAAGCTACATGAATGCATGTCAAGGTCACTCACTGTCTCAGCAAAGGAGAACAGAGTTGGGTTAAGGAATGTGGACAGGTAGAAACTGACCACTGGCCTTCCGATTTTGGTAGGGGGAGATTGATTGACAGACGAAATTGGCAACGGGGCTTGCTGCGAGAGAATGAGTGACAGGTGTGCAAAGTGTTTCGTTCCAATTGGAATTGAAGATGACCATACCTGAGATCGATTGGTCAAGCTCTGGTCTTGCTTGAGGATATATAACTCGAGACAAAGTTTAGCTCAGGAGGCTGGATGAGAGATGGAGAGTGAGGGAGAGAGAGAGGCTGTATGGAGGAGACTGAGAGAGAGAGAGAGAGACTGAATGTAGATAGTGTGTTTAACTCACCGACTTTAGATAGAGGAGCGATTGATAGACGGTTGGACGAATGTTTGGTGATAGAACAGGAGCGCTCAAATAGGTGTGTGATTTTTGCATTAATAGATAATCTGAAAGTGTGTTTGTAAGCAAGGACACATTGTGAACGAGTTATATCGAGATCGCCCGCCTGAGGGGATTTCAGTGAGGAAGAGTATCTGATAAGGTGTGTTGAAGACGCAGTTAAAGCGATGTGTGTGTGATGCAATTGCAAGGCAATAGAACTGGGTTTTTAGTTAGTTGGGAATTCCATCAATAGCTAATGCTTATAATTCCCGTTTTAGTAGAATGTTTAGTTAAGATATGTATTATATTGTGTTTGTAATTTCTCTACTCATTCTATGATATGAGTATGATTTAATAAATATGCTACCTGCTGTTTGATATGTCATTTACTGAGTATGGTCATGATGATGTGGATGAGTGTGAGAATGTTCTAAGTTAGATCACGGCCAAGGCAAACAGTGGGATCTGCTACACTTTATTATTATTTTGGTGCCGTGACCAGGATAGTCGTGGTAGATTTATAAATATAGTGCGTGTGTAGCTATAGATCTTGATTTGCATGTTTAATACAAGTGTCGCAGATAAATATAACTTGTGTGTGTAGTTAGGAATAGAGGAGTAGCTAGTGGTTAGAGTGTTAGTACCATAGACAGCTTTTCCAATCATCTGACTGGTAAGTGTGACATTTTCTTCCACCCATTGTTGTATTATTGACAAGACTTTGTGCGTACTTGACAGTCTTGTAAATGTTTTTGGGGGGGAGCCAGACGGGTTTATTCAATATGTCGAGGTTGGACAATGTTAAACAATGTTATCATTGTCTAGCTTTTGGACATTTGTCTATCGGATGCCCTAATATTCTTCGGAATATTAACAGTTCCTGGAGAAGAGGAGGACTGTTTGTCAAAAACAAGCCTTTCATGGCACGAGCTACAGTCAGCGATAAGTGGGAGGATAGAAGTCAACTACAAAACCAGCTAAGAGAACTAACAGGCAGAGTTATTCGGCTGGAAAGACAGGAAAAAGACCTCCAATGGAAGCTGCGACAGCTGTTGGAACAGTTTGAAAACGGAGCTTTCAAACCAGCTAGGAAGGGGAGAAGAAGTCAAGAAATCACAGGAATAAACACTGTCCAGTATTTTGGAAGGGGACAGAGTGGTAGGAAAGTGAGTAGGAAGCCCATCCAAGTTCCACATTCCGATCCGTGGAGGGACAGAGGTGGAAATCTCAGGACGGACGTGTGTGGACGACTGGAAAGAGGTGTCAAAAAGGGAAGTTTGACCCAGGTGGAGAGGCCAAGTCAAATGAGAGGAGGAGGAATGGTTGGGCAGAAGTTTGAATCGGGCAGATTCTTAGCCCACAAGAGGCCTTTTGCACGGTTACAGATGGAGAGGCAGAACAGGAGCTATCAAAGAGACTTTGAGCACGAGGCGGATGGACAGAAAGAAAGAGATACAGGTTTTGTGTATCCAGAAAAGTTAGGGACGGAGGGCAGGTTACGCAATACAAACGAGACAAACGTTCGCTCAGAGGTCCAGATAAAATGTTACCGCATCGGACAGTGTAGGCCGAGAATTCAGGAAGAGGGTATTACGTCGATTAACATGGTCGGGAGTGCTGAAAGGGGCCAAGTTTACCAGGAACTTGTGGTTAAGCCTGGTAGAAAATTAGTTAAAGTCAACGAAGAATCGAACAAGGAAATAGTCAGAGATTCGTCAGATAAAGAGGAAAGGAGAGTAGGAGGAATGGTGGCAGGACCAGCTATGGTTTCGTGCCCACCCAAGCCAGGTTCTAGCCATGCGGGAGAAGTGGTTGAACAGACCGAAAGAAGGGACAACCTTTCGGCCACCGAGGAAGGAAGTGGAAATGACGCACAGTTGGAATGCGAAACGGACGCACCAACAGCAGACAACAAAGGAGGAACAGAGTTTCTAAGGAAAACGAAGAAAAGGGAAAGACAGGTTAACCACAGCCAGGACAGCGAACCAGTCATCGAAGCAAAGATGAAAAGATCTCAGTTCGAGATAAGCCAACAGTCAAACGAACAGTGTGAAAAGTTTTTCCCACAAATAGTGAATACAGATGGACGGAAGGCTGAAGTAGCGGACGATGCAAGTGTACGTAACACTACCAGAGAACCGGTGGGTTCGAACCAAACAACCGTGAAACAAACAGACCAGACGATGGACGTTTTACAGGAGGAAATCGCGCAGCAATCAGAGACAGCTGATGGGGCAGCGCGTAGTCTGGTTAAAATAAGCAGTAGTGATAAGGAACGGTTGATACAATGTTTACTGACGCTAGCCAAAAACATGGAAATCAGAAATGGAATTAGGTAAAGTCGTGTGGAGTACTTACACACATGGGCTATCATGTGAAACTCCAGTTAATGTATGCATTTGCATAAAATTTGTTTCATCTATGGTTATCCTTGGGAAACGGAGATTTGGATAATTAGGGGGTAGGGTATAGAGATGGAGGAATGACCAGATGTTAAAAATTCCTTTGAATTCGTTGTCTGAAGTACACGCCAGACAATGAGCGGACGGTCAGTCTGAAGAGAAGACTGATCGAGATCAAAGGGACATTTCCGACCAGAGAAACGGACAGAACGGACAAGAGACGCAGGATAGCTGGATGCGCCAGGTAATGATTACGCGACACAGGGTAACACGTGGACGTGATGTTTCGGTCAATGTCTGACCAGGTAGCTTTGATGCGGAGAATTTGGGGAAATAGCGGTGAATTAGTTAGATCACAACACTCGGTTTTGATTCCTCGGGACAAAGACTGCACCCGGACTAGTAGGGTTACAGCATGACGTAATTCGACAGGTGGACGATTCGGTTTTTGACTTTTGACTCATACATAGTTTAGTATCTGATTAAATTAGAACTTAGTCATAGTTTAGTGACATAGTTTAGTATCTGATTAAGTTACAACTTAGTCATAGTTTAGGGACATAGTTTAGTACCTGATTAAGTTAGAACTTAGTCATAGTTTAGTATCTTTTGAAGGGGGCATTAACAGGTGCTCATCTGTGGGGCACGAGCAGGAGTGAAGGTTGATGGCATTTGATCATGTTTTTGTGTGCAAATATTTTGACATTTGCATTTGGTGTTTGGGTTTTGACTAATGGTATTACTTGCATTTTTAGTGGGTTGTATGGTCGATATAGTATGCATTGAATTTTTCTTTATTTTGTTGTTGTTTTTTTTGTTGTTGTTGTTGAATCATCATGTTTACAGGTATTTGATACAGGTTATTTAGGTGATCTACAGAGCAGTATATCTCATCCAGACTGTAGGCCTCCGCAAGCACAAGTCACCACGAGTTCCAGAATCACATGTATGTGGAGTCTTTGCAGAGAAGACTACATTGATCAGAAGTTTTAATATTGACTATGACATATGTTGTCAAATATCGTTTTTGTGGGAAACATAAAGAATTTTGCTGTTTTCTTTGAGAGGGGATAGCTGTCAAGAGAGACAATGATAACTAGCCCGAGGATAACCCACGTAAGTTCGTGGCCTCACAGGAGTTAGTATGAAGTGAATCGTCGGCCAGGCGTGTAATGAGACCGCCTGAGAAAATTGACCTGAACTGGTCGTGTGTAACAATGAAGGTTCGTGTCCTTAGAGGAAGGCACGGGAACAGGTCGAGGTATTTTGACCTCAATGAGTAAGGAGAATTCCTTAAGGTGTTTCTGTTTTGATGAGTTAAAGGTCCCGCAGGGACAGACTTAGGTGAATTTGACTGTAAAACCATGTAAAAGTGTTGGTTTGTGTTGTAAAAACGCCCAGCCACAGTGTTTTTCTTCTGCTTGTATTGATTGTGTATGTATTACAAAAAGTTTATATGTATCAAATGACATGTCTTTTTATGCATGTACGATGTGAGTGAAGTTGTAAACAGGAGTAGTGTTTACATTTTGGATAGTAGAGACGAAAATGGTGGTCATTTGCCAGATGAAAAAAATGACCATCCATGTTTCGGTCTGTAGTTTAGGGAGGTAATGTAACAGTTCCCGCCGGAGCAAGGGGAGTTTAGGATGCCTGAACATGTTAAAGCTTAAAGCTACATGAATGCATGTCAAGGTCACTCACTGTCTCAGCAAAGGAGAACAGAGTTGGGTTAAGGAATGTGGACAGGTAGAAACTGACCACTGGCCTTCCGATTTTGGTAGGGGGAGATTGATTGACAGACGAAATTGGCAACGGGGCTTGCTGCGAGAGAATGAGTGACAGGTGTGCAAAGTGTTTCGTTCCAATTGGAATTGAAGATGACCATACCTGAGATCGATTGGTCAAGCTCTGGTCTTGCTTGAGGATATATAACTCGAGACAAAGTTTAGCTCAGGAGGCTGGATGAGAGATGGAGAGTGAGGGAGAGAGAGAGGCTGTATGGAGGAGACTGAGAGAGAGAGAGAGAGACTGAATGTAGATAGTGTGTTTAACTCACCGACTTTAGATAGAGGAGCGATTGATAGACGGTTGGACGAATGTTTGGTGATAGAACAGGAGCGCTCAAATAGGTGTGTGATTTTTGCATTAATAGATAATCTGAAAGTGTGTTTGTAAGCAAGGACACATTGTGAACGAGTTATGTCGAGATCGCCCGCCTGAGGGGATTTCAGTGAGGAAGAGTATCTGATAAGGTGTGTTGAAGACGCAGTTAAAGCGATGTGTGTGTGATGCAATTGCAAGGCAATAGAACTGGGTTTTTAGTTAGTTGGGAATTCCATCAATAGCTAATGCTTATAATTCCCGTTTTAGTAGAATGTTTAGTTAAGATATGTATTATATTGTGTTTGTAATTTCTCTACTCATTGTATGATATGAGTATGATATAATAAATATGCCACCTGCTGTTTGATATGTCATTTACTGAGTATGGTCATGATGATGTGGATGAGTGTGAGAATGTTCTAAGTTAGATCACGGCCAAGGCAAACAGTGGGATCTGCTACAACGTCTCCGTCACAACAACTCTGTATGCATCTCGGTTTAGGGCCAGTCAGCCGACGTCTCCGTCACAACAACTCTGTATGCATCTCGGTTTAGAGCCAGTCAGCCCTCGTTATAAAAAAGTCCTCCCTGGACTGTCCAAAATGACCTAATGCGATCCCCGTCGACCACCTTTCCTCCAGGAACCATGGCCACCAGAAGGTTTTCTCTCCTCACGTGACCTAAATGTCTAAGTATGTTTTCCTTCCGATGTTATGAATGAGACAATTTTGTTTAAATATGTATTAACTGCAAAATGTATGTCTGTTTGTCTTCTGTCCACGATACTTCCAGTATCCTTCTGCAGCAATTCATTTGAAAAGATGTGTCCAATTGTATGTACATACAGCCGTATGTGGCCACTGGGAAAATGCATGTCAAGATCAGTTGAATATGTGTCTGTTTGCGTGTGTCTTGCTACAATTTCTTCGTGTGTATAGTTTGTGTCTAACAATTGCAAGTTTTCGTTTACTTTGAATTTCATTCACCAGTTGTGATGTTGAGGCTAACATCGAGTCAGGTAAAACACACTGATCAGACAATGTCAACCAGGGTCAGGAGAAATATACTGGCCAAGACCCTCACCTGATCTCCTCGTTGGTCGTCCTGGAAACGGGCTGTTGTTGAGGACAACAGTCTGGCTAACAAGGTGAGGTTCGACGTGATCCTCGTAGTAGTGGGTGACACGCAGATGAAGCCAAGCATTGCACAACCGACTGAAGGAGCCCGGTCCACTTCATCAGCACGCTCGGGATGCCAGGAAAGCTACTGCAATCTGCCACAAGTTCCGTCCTTTTCAACGCCATTGTGGGCTTTAGAAACCAACCAACCACAGCCACCAGAATTATTGATGGTCGATCCCAAACATTGAAAACACTTGACTTCGTCTATCTCTATATTATCAATTGAGAATTCTGAGTTATTCTTGGCTGGGCTGGTTGTCAATATGTTGGTTTGTTTCGGTGTTTAAATATAGATTCAGGTCCTCGCTGTGTTTTTTGTTTGTTTGCTGACGAACGGTTTCGTTGTCTGCCTGCTGTCAAGTAGGGCAGCGGATCGAATCCAAGGTAACGCATACGTTGCTTTTCTGTTCCGGATGAAATAAACAAACATAGCCAGCACACGACGCGGTGAGAGCAGTGGCGTAGCGGCCTGTAGTCGTCTGTCTAAAATCCAATCGACTAGACCAGCAATGGGAAAAAAGTCGTCCCATAGTACGGCGGTAGTGGACAGAGTTTCGGGGTCCTTGCCCCACTTGGATCCGCCACTACAAGGATTGTATCGTTAGCATGCCACATGTCTGGGATCTGACATCCGGCCATGCTGAACACGTGACACTTGCGTCTTCCTGACCACCTCTGGTGTCCCTCTTTACATATTGAAGAAGTAAGGGGGGGGGGGGGGGGAGTGGGAATACA
This sequence comes from Ariolimax columbianus, assembly GCA_036924085.1. Classification (NCBI taxonomy): domain Eukaryota; kingdom Metazoa; phylum Mollusca; class Gastropoda; order Stylommatophora; family Arionidae; genus Ariolimax; species Ariolimax columbianus. The sequence goes on along the minus strand of JAVGWX010000007.1, from coordinate 103,137,421 downwards.
CATTTGTTTCACTCCTCTCTGAACTTTGAACCCTTCTGATGTTTCTCCATTCTTCCTTACTGCCGTCTGCTGCTCATGATACAGCTGTGCGATAAAGTGTGGAATGCGTTTCTGGTAAGACATGTTGTCCATGATAGTCCATATCTGTTGATGATGGACGCAGTCGACCGCTTTAGTGTAGTCTATGTAACAGGTGCGTAGGTCAATCATCAATTCTCTAGAATAATCTGCATGCTGGGGGAGGTTTCTTATGTTTCCTCCCCGAACACCCGCCTGAACTTCAGGAATTTCTGTCCATGACTTGTGCAGTATCCTTTCCATTTTGATACACAGCTAAACCTCACTGACATGATAAATGAGGGTTATATTCCTGTAATGTGTACACCATTTCATGTTGGTCTTTTTGTGATGGTAGTATGTAAATAGATCGTTTTCAATCTTTGGGCCATATTTTACGCTGCCAAATCTTCCTGCACATTGTTTGCTACAAATATATACAAGCCCTGCCACCTCCTGCGTGCACCATCTCGATCGACATGTGGTCCCACCCAGGATTTTCTTCTTCCAAACGTTTGATTGCATTTCTAATTTGGTCCCACCTAGTGTCTGGCCCAGGATCACAGTTGTTGTAGTTGATTGTTGCTTGGTTTGATTCTGAATACATTTCCTGGAAGTATTCCTTCCCCCTATTCATGAAGTCTTTACGTTTTGTTAGCGTGTTGTCGCTGTTGTCCGTTATTGTTCCAACAGCTGGGCACTTCGGAAATGATCTCCTCTTTCAGGACATTATCGTGCATTTCTTCTCTGTTCTTGGCGGCATCATTGATACATTTCTTCTTTGTTCTTGGCGGCATCATTGATACATTTCTTCTTTGTTCTTGGCGGCATCATTGATACATTTCTTCTTTGTTCTTGGCGGCATCATTGATACATTTCTTCTCTGTTCTTGGCGGTATCATTGATACATTTCTGCTTGTCTTGTCTCATTCTTTTTATAATGTTGAGTCTTTTTGTATTTCTATTGTCTTCTATCTTTTATCGCGTGCATGTTTGCTTCCATGATCCATGCTCGCATCTTAACGAGTTTTATGTATCAGCTGTTGGTCAGTAGACAAATCAACTTCTTTAATGTGGTCTGCAAGTCACATGGCTCTGAGCTTACTGTGGGCCAGGTCGTTGTATTCTTCCATTATAGCACTTGTATAGCATTAACTTGGGTGTGTGCGAGGTTTCTTTGGGGCAACCAGGGGTTGGTGGAAGGTGTCACACTCTGGGGCAACCAGGGGTTAGTGGACGGTGTCACACTCTGGGGCAACCAGTGATTGGTGGACGGTGTCACACTGTGGGGCAACCAGGGGTTGGTGGACGGTGTCACACTCTGGGGCAACCAGGGGTTGGTGGACGGTGTCACACCCTGCTCCTGTGTTGTCTCTACCTAAACAGTGTTTCTACCTAAACAATGTCTCTACCTAAACAGTGTCTCTACCTAAACAATGTCTCTACCTAAACAGTATCTCTAGCTAAACAATGTCTCTAGCTTTACAATGTCTCTAGCTTAACAATGTCTCTAGCTTTACAATGTCTCTAGCTTTACAGTGTCTCTAGCTTAACAATGTCTCTAGCTTTACAATGTCTCTAGCTTTACAATGTCTCTAGCTTAACAATGTTTCTAGCTTTACAGTGTCTCTAGCTTAACAATGTCTCTAGCTAAAACATGTCCGACGAACCCGCACAACCAATATGATCGCGACAGACTAGGACTCTATTAGACGAACCCACACAACCAATATGATCGCGACAGACTAGGACTCTGCTAGGCACCCCATGAACCGGGATGTTGAAAAGCCGACAGAGACATCTAGATTACATTCTCACAACAAACATGATACTGCGCGACTATAGTTATCAGTAAACAAGAATCATTGACACTGGTAAAGAATGCCTCTACTCGAGGCTGGAGCGGAGATTTCCTTTGGAGAAATACTTCCACGACCTTCCAAACCCAAGTGGTGCAGTGGAGGAAGTGTTCTTGGTACCCCACCCTGCGAACCCCCAAGAACCGAACATATTGAGCCAGTAGCGGAAACTAGGTTCATAAAACTGTCCAAAAGACATGTCAACCGGCCATTCTTAGCAAAACAATTCAAAAGTGTGTGCAGACAGAAGTGATGTCATAAAACTGTCCAAAAGACATGTCAACCGGCCATTCTTAGCAAAACAATTCAAGAGTGTGTGCAGACAGAAGTGATGTCATAAAACTGTCCAAAAGACATGTCAACCGGCCATTCTTAGCAAAACAATTCAAGAGTGTGTGCAGACAGAAGTGATGTCATAAAACTGTCCAAAGGACATGTCAACCAGCCATTCTTAGCAAAACAATTCAAGAGTGTGTGCAGACAGAAGTGATGTCATAAAACTGTCCAAAGGACATGTCAACCAGCCATTCTTAGCAAAACAATTCAAGAGTGTGTGCAGACAGAAGTGATGTCATAAAACTGTCCAAAGGACATGTCAACCAGCCATTCTTAGCAAAACAATTCAAGAGTGTGTGCAGACAGAAGTGATGTCGCTGAAAACATAATTTACATCGGCGTTGAGGGAACGAAGAGTTCCATGCGACTGACAGTAGGCTATCCATATGGAAAGGAAAGGGCTCATGGCGAAAATGTGACAACTATAGTGGCACTTCGCTGTTAAGTCACACGCGGATGATCTTACGCAAAACTTCTCGAACAGAAAATGCAACAGGTTACTGAACCGCAGCTCAGCAAAGCCAAGATCGGTTTTCGCAAGGTCAGGGTGTACACCGATGTTTTATTTAGCCTATACCAGATGTGCGAGAAAGCTGTTGAATACGACGAACATCTCAATTTAGCATTTATCGATCAAGAAAAAGTTTCAACAGAGTTGACAGAAATAGACACTGGACGATTATGGAGGAATATCTGATAGAAGGCCAGTTATTTGACAATGTGAGGGCTCTCTATCGAGGGTACGAAAATGTAGTAAGAAGAGAGGGCGGTGTCACAGAAGCGTTTCCAGCCAACCAGTGTATGCGTCAGTGATGCGTGCTGTCCCCACGGCATTTGAACATTGATCTGCAAACAGTTGTGTCGCAGGTCTACCAGGCTGCAGCACAGAATCCAGATCAAAACTCCATATATGAACTATTATTCGAAGATGATAAATGCCTCGCTTATACAGACGAACAGTAACTCCAAAATCGCTCTCCCAAATTGGACGCAACCTGTGATAAGTACGATATGCGTGTAAGCACGACTAAGGCCTTGGTGCACATAGACCATCAAACAACTCTCTCACTTCGCATGTATCACATTGACTTAAAGTATCAACGTTCGAACTTAACGTAACGTCTTTATACTGTTTTAGAAGACTGCAGAGTCTGTATACAACCAGTTTCATTTACATTTCTTTGCTCTAAAAGATATGCGCATCCAAGCTATTCTTAAATGCATTTAATTGTCCTTGCCTCCACTTTTTCTTATGGCAATGCATTTTCAGCATTCATCATTCTCTGACTAAAAAAATATTTTCTAATATCTAGTCTGGACCTTTCTTTAGTTAATTTGTGGCTATACCCTCTTGTTCTTGTAAGTAGTTGTATTTTGAAAAAAAAACGTGTTATATTTATCACTCACCTTACCTGTATGATATATTTTAATTCATATGTCTTTTTCCTTTTCTATCTTTCTAATATTGTTCTCGCCCATTCTGTAATTATATTCCATATTGGATCTACCAATGTGGATGACTGTACATTAATCTACATTAAACTTCATTTGCCATTTCACAGACCATTCTCGAACTGTATCTAAATCCAAACTCAATATATCCACTTCCGCTTTAGATGAGACACTACTGCATAGTTTTGTGTCATCAGCTAACTTTGCAATCATCGATCCCATATCAATGTCCAAATCATTTATATATATCAAGAACAACATTATTCCCAATACCGAGCCCTGTGGCACACCACTTTTCTCTTCACACCACTCAGAGTACTCCTTATTTATGCCCACTCCCTGTCTTCTTCCCGTTAACCAATTTTCAATCCATTTGGCAACTTCCCCACCTATTCCATGTAATTTTAACTTTCTAAATAATCTTTGAAGAGGTACTCTATCAAAGGCCTTTGCAAAGTCTAGATAAATAACATCTACTGGCTCTCCTTTATCTATCATTTGAGTAACGTCCTCCATGAATTCTAATAGATTTGTTAAGCATGATCTCCCTCTGGTAAACCCATGCGGACTATTTCTAATTAGATTAAATTTGTCTAAATACATTACAATGTTTTCTTTGATTATTGACTCTAATAATTTACAGACTATGCTCGTTAAACTCACCGGTCTATAATTCGCTGGATCTGATTTTTTGCCCTTTTTGAATAAGATGATCACTCCTGCGTCTTTCCAATCCCGTGGAACAATCCCTTTTGTAAGTGATTGAGAACATAATATAGCCAATGGTTTTGCTAGTTGGTCTCTAATTTCAAACAGAAATTTTGGATGAATACCATCTTGACCTGGACATTTATCCACTTTCAACCCCTCCAATTTTTTAAAAACCATTTTCTCTGTAATACAGATTGATCTTAATCCCGCTGTATCCATGTCTCTTTGAAAACATATATATAGGCTCTGGGATCTTGGAGCAGTCCTCTTTTGTGCAGACTGTGCCAAAGTACTGATTGAGTAGATTAGCTGCCTCCCTATTCTCACTTATTATTTTCCCTGTACTGTTGTAACAGTTCCCGCCGGAGCAAGGGGAGTTTAGGATGCCTGAACATGTCAAGGTCACTCACCGTCTCAGCAAAGGAGAACAGAGTTGGGTTAAGGAATGTGGACAGATAGAAACTGACCACTGGCCTTCTGATTTTGGTAGGGGGAGATTGATTGACAGACGAAATTGGCAACGGGGCTTGCTGCGAGAGAATGAGTGACAGGTGTGCAAAGTGTTTCGTTCCAATTGGGATTGAAGATGACCATACCTGAGATCGATTGGTCAAGCTCTGGCCTTGCTTGAGGATATATAACTCGAGACAAAGTTTAGCTCGAGAGAGAGGGGAGAGAGAGTGAGGCTGGAGAGAGAGTGAGGCTGTATGGAGAGTGAGAGACTGAATGTAGATAGTGTGTTTAACACACCGACTTTAGATAGAGGAGCGATTGATAGACGGTTGGACATATGTTTAGTGATAGAACAGGATCGCTCAAATAGGTGTGTGAGTTTTGCATTAATGGATAATCTGAAAGTGTGTTTGTAAGCAAGGACACATTGTGAGCGAGCTATGTCGAGATCGCCCGCCTGAGGGGATTTCAGTGAGGAAGAGTATTTGATAAGGTGTGTTGAAGACGCAGTTAAGGCGATATGTGTGTGATGTAATTGAAAGGCAATATAACTGGGTTTTTTAGATAGTTGGGAATTCCATCAATAGCTAATGCTTACAATTCCCGTTTTAGTAGAATGTTTAGTTAAGATATGTATTATATTATGTTTGTAATTTCTCTACTCATTCTATGATATGAGTATGATTTAATAAATATGCCACCTGATGTGTGATATGTCATTTACTGAGTATGGTCATGATGATGTGGATGAGTGTGAGAATGGTCTAAGTTCGATCACGGCAGCAGAGGGTCTGTTACAGTGTCTATGAGAGGGCCTACTTTGTTTTTCGTTCTTTGTTTATTTCTAACATAAGAAAAGAAGCTTTTACTGTCAGTCTTGATCCTCTGAGCAAGTTTTTTTCCATGTCTATTTTTGCTGTTTTATTCACTTTGTTCTGCTTGTCCAAATATTTTAAATATGTTTCTTTTGATTTACGTGGTCCAGTTATAGACCAGTTATAGGCCATCAACCAACTTTCTCACTTGGCCTGTCTTTGGTAGTGTTATAGAGACCTGTCAAGTTTCCTCTAGCTGCAGCCTCTCTAGCCTCTGCAGCCATGTAGCTTCTCTTGTCTGCCTTAATGCTCTTTTTGACTTCTGTGTTTACCACTGTAGTCTGTCTGCTAGTTAGCTTCGCTGGATTAAGTTGTTATGTTGAATAGAGAAACTTTTCTTTGTTCGTTTTTCGGCAAGCTTTGTTAGATCTTTGATTCATTGTGAGATCTTTGATTCATTGTGCGATCTTTGATTCATTGTGAGATCTTTGATTCATTGTGCGATCTTTGATTCATTGTGAGATCTTTGATTCATTGTGAGATCTTTGATTCATTGTGCGATCTTTGATTCATTGTGAGATCTTTGATTAACTGTGAGATCTTTGATCCATTGTGAGATCTTTGATTGATTGTGAGATCTTTGATCCATTGTGAGATCTTTGATTGATTGTGAGATCTTTGATTGATTGTGAGATCTTTGATTCATTGAGAGATCTTTGATTCATTAAGAGATATTTTATTGATTGTGAGATCTTTGATTCATTGTGAGATCTTTGATTTATTGTGAGATCTTTGATTCATTGTGAGATCTTTGATTCATTGTGAGATCTTTGATTCATTGTGAGATCTTTGATTCATTGTGAGATCTTTGATTCATTGTGAGATTTTTTATTCATTGTGAGATCTTTGATTCATTGTGAGATCTTTGATTCATTGTGAGATCTTTGATTCATTGTGAGATCTTTGATTCGTTGTGAGATCATTGATTCAATGCAGGCGGAGCTGGCCAAGATCACTCTGCCCAAAGGAACACGTCATAGTTTTACTTGGAATACTTGGAATCCTGGTATTCAAACAGGCATGTTTATTGATGTTTCCTGGTAGTCGAATGTTTCGGCTAAACGTGGTAGGTATTTGACAGCTTCCTGCGGGTTACTAGGCCTAGGGGATCGTACCAATAATCTGGGTAGATTTGGAACTATAATTTTTGTCAGAGGAGCGGCCTGTTCAGCTTACTCTTTTCGATTTCTGACTGCCAGACATTTTTAACGTGCTCGACACTGAACACGGGAGTCCGATCTCACTATCCAGAGATCAGAGGTCCTACCTCACTACCCAGAGATCAGGGGTCCGACTTCACTACCCAGAGATCAGGGGTCCGACCTCACTACCCAGAGATCAGGGGTCCGATCTCACTACCCAGAGATCATGGGTTTGATCTCAGTACCCAGAGATCACGGGCCCACCTCATTACCCAGAGATGGTGGGTTTGATCTCAGTACCCAGCGATAACGGGCCCACCTCATTTCCCAGAGATCAGGTGTCCGATCTCACTACCCAGAGATCACGGGCCCACCTTACTACCCAGAGATCAGGGGGTCCTACTCCACTACCTAGAGATCAGGGACCCACCTCTTTACCCAGAGATCAGGGATCCTACCTCACTACCCAGAGATCAGGGGTCCTTCCTCTCTACCCAGAGATCGGGGGTCCTACCTCACTACACAGAGATCGGGGGTCGTACCTCACTACCCAGAGATGAGGGATCGTACCTCACTACCCAGAGATAAGGGGTCCTACCTCACTACCCAGAGATCGGGAGTCCTACCTCACAACCCAGAGTTTAGGGGTCCTATCTCACTACCCAAAGATTAGGGGTCCTACCTCACTACCCAGAGATTAGGTGTCCTATCTCACTACCCAGAGATTAGGGGTCCTACCTCACTACCCAGAGATTAGGGGTCCTATCTCACTACCCAGAGATTAGGGGTCCTATCTCACTACCCAGAGATTAGGGGTTCTACCTCACTACCCAGAGATCAAGGGGTCCTACTCCACTACCTAGAGATCAGGGACCCACCTCTTTACCCAGAGATCAGGGATCCTACCTCACTAGCCAGAGATCAGGGGTCCTTCCTCTCTACCCAGAGATCGGGGGTCCTACCTCACTACACAGAGATCGGGGGTCGTACCTCACTACCCAGAGATGAGGGATCGTACCTCACTACCCAGAGATCAGGAGTCCTACCTCACTACCCAGAGATCGGGAGTCCTACCTCACAACCCAGAGTTTAGGGGTCCTATCTCACTACCCAAAGATTAGGGGTCCTACCTCACTACCCAGAGATTAGGGGTCCTATCTCACTACCCAGAGATTAGGGGTCCTACCTCACTACCCAGAGATTAGGGGTCCTATCTCACTACCCAGAGATTAGGAGTTCTACCTCACTACCCAGAGATTAGGGGTCCTACCTCACTACCCAGAGATTAGGGGTCCTACCTCACTACCCAGAGATTGGGGGTCCTACCTCACTACCCAGAGTTTAGGGGTCCTATCTCACTACCCAAAGATTAGGGGTCCTACCTCACTACCCAGAGATTAGGGGTCCTATCTCACTACCCAGAGATTAGGGGTCCTACCTCACTACCCAGAGATTAGGGGTCCTATCTCACTACTCAGAGATTAGGGGCCCTATCTCACTACCCAGAGATTAGGAGTCCTATCTCACTACCCAGAGATTAGGGGTCCTACCTCACTACCCATAGATTAGGGGTCCTATCTCCCTACCCAGAGATTAGGGGTCCTACCTCACTACCCAGAGATTAGGGGTCCTACCTCACTACCCAGAGATTAGGGGTCCTACCTCACTACCCAGAGATTAGGGGTCCTACCTCACTACCCAGAGATTAGGGGTCCTATCTCACTACCCAAAGATTAGCGGTCCTACCTCACTACCCAGAGATTAATGGTCCTACCTCACTACCCTGAGATTAGGGGTCTTACCTCACTACCCAGAGATTAGGGGTCCTACCTCACTACCCAGAGATTAGGGGTCCTACCTCACTACCCAGAGATTAGGGGTCCTGCCTCACTACCCAGAGATTAGGGGTCCTTTCTCACTACCCAAAGATTAGGGCTCCTACCTCACTACCCAGCGATTAGGGGTCCTATCTCACTACGCAGAGAATAGGGGTCCTATCTCACTACCCAGAGATAAGGGGTCATATCTCACTACCCAGAGATTAGGAGTCCTATCTCACTACCCAGAGATTAGGGGTCCTATCTCACTACCCAGAGATTAGGGGTTCTACTTCACTACCCAGAGATCAGGGATCCTACCTCACTACCCAGAGATCAGGGGAACTTTTAGCCAGAAAATCCACGTGCAAAAATCACGGTCTCCACCGTGATTCGAACCCGCGACATCCGGCACTTGAGACGGACACCTTACCTAGAGGAGACCACTGAGCCCCCCCCCCTTCTTTCCCCTTATCTTAGCTATGTGTGTCTAAAAGGACGGAGCCGAGATCGACATCAGCTAAGGAAAGTGTATTTACGTCTAAAAGATGATGTCTGGGGTAAAGAAACAGAAGGATGGGCGTGGGAGTTCTAGACAGAAGCGTGCTAGACCCACTGTCTAGGCAGGAGCATGCTATACCCACTGTCTAGACAGAAGCGTGCTAAACCCACTGTCTAGACAGAAGCGTGCTAAACCCACTGTCTAGGCAGGAGCACGCTAGACCCACTGTCTAGACAGAAGCGTGCTAAACCCACTGTCTAGACAGAAGCGCGCTAAACCCACTGTCTAGGCAGGAGCATGCTAGACCCACTGTCTAGCCAGGAGCGTCTTAGACCCACTGCCTGTCAGGAACAGACATGCATTGCAGCAAATTTGTACACGTGATTGGGCCATGGCAGAAGCAACTAAGTCTAGAGGAGGAACTTAGCCCGCGGGTCAAGGACAAACAACGCCTGGAAGCAGCTTTCAGACCAGACGATTCACTATTCTTCCTTCCGGAGTTGAAACTATTACACTTGTTTCAAGTGGAAAACGTGGGTGGTTGGAGAGTGGAAAACTTGGGTGGTTGGAGAGTGGAAAACTTGGGTGGTTGGAGAGTGGAAAACGTGGGTGGTTGGAGAGTGGAAAACGTGGGTGGTTGGAGAGTGGAAAACTTGGGTGGTTGGAGAGTGGAAAACTTGGGTGGTCGGAGAGTCGGTGGCTTGACACTAGACCGACAGATTTTACAACAGTCCCAACGAATCAGACTAGAAGAGAACATAGAAGAGAACATAGTTCAGAATACGACAAAACAGGTAGACGAAAAGGCCTGGCTGAGAAACAATTCACGTGTTCCACATTCAGTTCTGAGTTCTACAACAGATCTGAAGACGTGTACACAAATAGATCTCAGAAGCAGATCCAAAAGCTTATGGTAGATATAAGTAGATCTGAGAGCTGAGTCCAGGAGCAGAACTGAGCGCTGAGACAAAATTTGAACTATTATTCCAGAAGACATTCATGTTTCATAAGTACTTAGTACTGGCCTTCAGATGAAAGGTGTTAAGTATAAAAGTCCAGACTAATTAGACCCATGGATATCCCACATCATAGGGAGGCTGATAGATATCCCACATCATAGGGAGGCTGATAGATATCCCACATCATAGGGAGGCTGATAGATATCCCACATCATAGGGAGGCTGATAGATATCCCACATCATAGGGAGGCTGATAGATATCCCACATCATAGGGAGGCTGATAGATATCCCACATCATTGCGAGTGAGATATGTAGATATCCCAGTTACAGCGAGTGAGATCTGTAGATATCCCAGTTATAGCGAAGGAGATGTATAGATATCCCAGTTATAGCAAATGAGATCTGTATGTATCCCAGTTATAGCGAGGGAGATCGGTAGATATCCCAGTTATAGCGATGGAGATCTGTAGATATCCCAGGTATAGCGAGGGAAATTTGTAAATATCCTAGTTATAGCGAGGGAGATCTGTAGATATCCCAGTTATAGCGAGGGAGATCTGTAGATATCCCAGTTATAGCGAAGGAGATCTGTAGATATCCCAGGTATAGCGAGGGAAATTTGTAAATATCCCAGTTATAGCGAGGGAGATCTGTAAATATCCCAGTTATAGCGAGGGAGATCTGTAGATATCCCAGTTAAAGCGAGGGAGATCTGCAGATATCTCATATTATAGCCTAACCTGTTCGCTGCAGCGTTCTGCTATTTCGTAGTTTGAGCTTAACTGTGGTTCTATACTAGATTATGACATGGAGACACGTGCGCTTCTCTGTAGACCCTGACATCTCGCAAAGATCCTCTAAATTGTATATTTATGCAGATGTGATGAATCTGCGTTTGCCTGATATTTTCTTGGAATATCCATGCTGCATTATGAATATTCTTGTGTTGGAACAGACTTCCTCCAGTGACCCGTTAGCTTTCTACACAACAAATCTTCAAATATCTCACAATTTCCATTCATTATTCCTGGATCATTTTAGCCATTTCCTTCTCGTTATCGTCTCATCAAGTCGCCAACCATAGCCGTTACATCTCTTCATGTTTGTCTTATCTAACTCTTTGTTGTGCATCTTTTCATAGAAACTTTGTGTATTTGATTCTTCTTTTTGAAAGGAGAGATACTACGCTAAGCTTCATAACGAAAAGCTACCCAAGCATGGACTGGACCCATGCATACACCGACGGTTCTGTAACAAATACTACACAGAACGGAGGGGCAGGAGCATTCCTGAACCTACCAAATGGCAGACAAATAACACTGTCATTCGCTACTGGTAAGTACACAAGCAATTTCAGAGCGGAGGCAAAGGCACTGAAAGCGGCAGTGGAAGAAATGGTGACACACAGTGAAAATAAAAGCCATATAGTCCTGCTGACAGATGCTCTCGCCGTAGTCACAGCGCTAAAAAGCCAGAAAAATACTGAGCTTAATGACTTAAGAGCAGCACTCTGCAAACTGTGCCAGCAGTCCGCACCAAAAAGGGTAGTGGTACAGTGGGTCCCATCACACTGCAACATCCAAGGCAACGAGGAGGCAGACAGACTGGCAAAAGAAGGTGCAAGACTACCACAAACAGATACTAGTATGACGTACGAAGAGTCAAAACGGCTTATCAAAGCCAGATACATGACCAAATGGGAAACCGAACATACTGGTTACACCAAAAACGATGCCTATAACCAGTTGAACCGAAGAGAGCAGGTCGTCGTCTTCAGACTTCGCACTGGCCACAATAGACTGAGGTACCTCCTATTCAACAAATTGAAGATAGGGTGTACCGACGAATGCCCGTGCGGTACTGGTAAAATGACCGCTGAACATCTGCTGCAGAACTGCCCCACATACGAGGATCAGAGAGAGCAGATGTGGCCATCACCAGTGGAACTGCAAGACAAGCTCTATGGCAGTGGCGACAGCCTCAGGATGACCTCCACTTTTTTCGAAAAAATAATGGTTACTGTCTGACTGCGTACGCAGAAGAAGAAGAAGAAGAAGATTCTTCTTTTTCATTAGTTTCGGAGGAACATTGTGTGATGACGTTTTGTTTATTAATCTTTTTTTTTGTTTGGTCCCTAAAAATGGCCATGATCAGTATCTGGACCCAGCTGTGTACCACTCAATAATAGCACCCTGTTCTGGTGGAGCTAGCCCTTCACTGTGGAGCGTCTTCTCGTCTCTGTGACCTGAATATGTCATTGTTCTGTCTGATGTTAGCTCTACTTTATCTGCTAATGTCTATTTTAGTTGTCAATATCTGTTATATTGCTCGCCTCTTTATTGCAATGTGAGATATTTGTCCACCTTCCACATGGTCCTGACATTGCCTGGAGGTATTCCACATTAGATGTTGATGGAAGCGAGGACGGAAAACCCGTTTCATTGCGTCTTCGATGGAACGGTATCATCGATGAGATGTTATTGTTATTTGTATATATAGTCTACACAAATAACGATGCCTATTACCAGTTGAATAGAAGAGAGCAGGTCGTGGTCTTCAGACTTCGCACTGGCCACAATAGACTGAGGTACCACCTATTCAACAAATTGAAGATAGGTGGCACGGACGAATGCCCGTGTGGTAACGGGAAAATGACCGCTGAACATCTGCTGCAAAACTGCCCGACATACGAGGATTAGAGAAAGCAGATGTGGCGATCACCAGTGGCAACACTAGACAAGCTCTATGGCAGTGTCGACAGCCTCAGGATGACCGCTGTTTTTTTCGAAAAAATACAGGTTGACGTCTGACAGCGTACGAAGAAGAAAGAAGAAGAAGTATTCATAGTCGTCTGTATAAGAAGGCTGTAGTTCATTACCGGTTATATATAACCAAAGTATAATTGCCCAACAGTTTGTTTATCAGCTCCCTAACCTGTACTATCGAGTATTTTGGTTAAGTTTAAACGCTTGTTTGCTGTACTTCCAACATTGCAGATGTGGCTGCCAAATTTCAACTGTCTGTCCAGTGTTGCCCCCAAAATAAACTGGGGTATCCTCTTTTACTAGTAAATCCCGTCATTTTTATCTGTAGCATAAACCATACTTGATATCAGGTGCTGATCGCTCACATAAACTGAACGTCCGCATCCATTGATAACGTTGGTGATAGTGAATGCTCACTTTGAGTAAGATTGCTCTTTGTTGCGCCCCGAAGAAAAGTCATTGAGTGGAGGGTTTCTGCTCACATCCCCATCATGCTGATTAAGGTAGACCGTTATTCTCCAGACGGTTATGCTAACCTTGACTTCTGTGTGTCGCTTACTACTATGAGGATAACTTTGATCCCTCACCCACCACCCCCACCTCGTCTCCAGGGAGAATTGCGTGAAAGTGATGTGAAGGTCTTGGTTAACCTGAACCTGACTAACATTATAGATCAGTATATTTTACCTGACCCTGACTAACATTATCAGATCAGTATATTTTACCTGACCCTGACTAACATTATCAGATCAGTATATTTTACCTGACCCTGACTAACATTATCAGATCAGTATATTTTACCTGACCCTGACTAACATGTGTGATCAGTATATTTTACCTGACCCTGACTAACATGTGTGATCAGTATATTTTACCTGACCCTGACTAACATTATCAGATCAGTATATTTTACCTGACCCTGACTAACATGTGTGATCAGTATATTTTACCTGACCCTGACTAACATTATCAGATCAGTATATTTTACCTGACCCTGACTAACATTATCAGATCAGTATATTTTACCTGACCCTGACTAACATGTGTGATCAGTATATTTTACCTGACCCTGACTAACATTATCAGATCACTATATTTTACCTGACCCTGACTAACATGTGTGATCAGTATATTTTACCTGACCCTGACTAACATTATCAGATCAGTATATTTTACCTGACCCTGACTAACATTATCAGATCAGTATATTTTACCTGACCCTGACTAACATGTGTGATCAGTATATTTTACCTGACCCTGACTAACATTATCAGATCAGTATATTTTACCTGACCCTGACTAACATGTATGATCAGTATATTTTACCTGACCCTGACTAACATTATCAGATCAGTATATTTTACCTGACCCTGACTAACATTATCAGATCAGTATATTTTACCTGACCCTGACTAACATGTGTGATCAGTATATTTTACCTGACCCTGACTAACATTATCAGATCAGTATATTTTACCTGACCCTGACTAACATTATCAGATCAGTATATGTATCAGTATCATCATGAGACGACAAAACTGTCACTATCGGATGGACAGAGGTGACAAGAAACTGGGGGGGGGGGGGGGGGGGGGGGCGTGTCTATCGGATGGACAGAGGTGACAAGAAACTGGGGGGGGGGGGGGGGGCGTGTCTATCGGATGGACAGAGGTGACAAGAAACTCCCGGGGGGGGGGGGCGTGTCTATCGGATGGACAGAGGTGACAAGAAACTCCCGGGGGGGGCGTGTCTATCGGATGGACAGAGGTGACAAGAAACTCCCGGGGGGGGGGGGCGTGTCTATCGGATGGACAGAGGTGACAAGAAACTCCCGGGGGGGGGGGGGCGGCGGCGTGTCTATCGGATGGACAGAGATGACAAGAAACTCCTCGGGGGGAACGTGCCCAACTTGAATGATGCAACAACGGGTTCGTGAACCAAGGGATACAATCCGGAAGTCCTGACCGAAAGTAAGATGTACCAGAAAACTCCTCAGGCAGAACACCTACAATCGTAACATAAGAAGCTTTCATTACACAGCGTAGGTCTGACAATACCAAGTGACGTTGTAAGAAGTGACGTTCTGCAGAGGTTGTGCAGTCTAAATGTTCGACATAAAAAAGTATTTCAGAATATAAAATAATAAAAGTATTTGTTAGATAACAACTTGATATGATTACACAAATACAGACTAAGCTGTCATAATCAATAGCTGTACAAACAAAAGTCAGAGGTTTTATGCAATAGCAAGACGAACCCTCAGCTATAATCGCTCTAGGTTCATGTGTCTTCGACTTACTTATTGAACGCAATCTATCTACTAATTCTTGCGTCTTGGTCTAGTCTCTTGCTGCGTGTCTGTGTCTTCTGGCGTTCTGCTAACTTCGTTCTGCCTCCGCTGAGGAACTACAAAGGCTCTTGAATCGAGGTTAGCCACACAGGGTTTAAAGGTATATGGACACACTTTGACTGGCTGACTTTTGGCCACTTGATGCTCAAAGTTTGTTGGAAGCTCTTTGACTGAACAAAGGCAATGTACTGCAGTCAGTCAATCACTATCAGCTGGAGACAATTGGGTGAATGCCTCAGCTTCACTGATGTTCTGATGTTCTGATCTTCTGATGTTCTGATGTCCTCAGAATGTACCTGTCTAGTTCCTCGCTGTCAGCTCCATAGTTAGAACTTGAACTCCAGCCGACTGCGAGTCTGCCACAGCTGTGAATCTCGCTGCTCTATCTCAAACACACCGATACCCCACTCGTTATAAACTCCGTGCTCCTTACTTGGATGCAGAGAACAGAGCTGATTACGAAATCTGAAATGTAACTACTCCATGGACAGTTCGTGTTCTTGAGACTGTTTCCGTAACATGTCCACAACAACTTTTAGAGTCCATTTTGTTTATAATTGTTCCTATCTTTCCTAAACGGCTACTACCCCCCCCCCTTTATGCTTACAACCCCCCCCCCCTTATGCTTACACCCCCCCTTATGCATGTACCCCCCTTATGCCTGCACCCCCACCCCCTTATGCCTGCACCCCCACCCCCTTATGCCTGCACCCCCCTTATGCTTACCCCCCCCTTATGCTTACACCCCCCTTATGCTTACCCCCCCCCCTCTTATGCTTACACCCCCCCCCTTTATGCCTGCACACTCCCCCCTCCCCCCCCCCAATTAAAGTACTTAAGTTAAGAACAGACGCTAAGGTGATCTGAGACAGCTGCCTGGGGTAACAGTTGTAGCTACTTCTGTTCTCCAACCATCCATCTGGACAATCAAAAACTCCATCCACTAACAGGGAGGTGTCCATCCTTTGTCTACTACTTAGTGGACATTTTTGTCTGGTTTTGGTTGTCCAAACTTTGTCAGAAATTGCATTGCCTAGTGACCTTGAGTCGGAATAAAGACAATTATAATTTGGCTTTAGGGTTCTGTCCTGTCCCTGTGGATGGTTTTAGACGGATCCCCATCTCATGGATGGTTTTAGACGGATCCCCTTCTCG
The DNA here is from genome assembly GCA_036924085.1 of Ariolimax columbianus. NCBI lineage: Eukaryota > Metazoa > Mollusca > Gastropoda > Stylommatophora > Arionidae > Ariolimax > Ariolimax columbianus. The sequence continues at coordinate 103,120,986 of JAVGWX010000007.1, read as the reverse complement.
TGGATGGTTTTAGACGGATCCCTTTCTCATGGATGGTTTTAGACGGATCCCCATCTCATGGATGGTTTAGACGGATCCCCATCTCATGGATGGTTTTAGACGGATCCCCATCTCATGGATGGTTTTAGACGGATCCCCATCTCATGGATGGTTTAGACGGATCCCCATCTCATGGATGGTTTTAGACGGATCCCCATCTCATGGATGGTTTTAGACGGATCCCCATCTCATGTATCTGTGTTCTCACCTTGTCACAATATGTATCATCGCCTATTCTTCAGCTGTCCCTAATTGACTATATCTTTGCCATATGTTGATTTCTATTTTAATAGTAGAGTTATCGATGTTGGTTTTCTATTTCCAATTGTTTCTTTTTTGTTTCTGATTTGTTCAGGAGCTTGTTGTAGTTGTTGCTCTGTAATCAAGCGTTTCTTTGGTTTCTGGTATTTGTCAATTGTGGTATTACTTTTTCTAAACGCCATTCCTTAATCATCTGTTGTATTGTTGTCTATTTGAACTCTTCCCTCGTTCTTCTCACGTTTTTGTGTGTACGAGTCAGCTATCATTCTTGTCATTCTTTGCCTGGCTTATCCATGCCTATTTCCTCTCTCTCTCTCTCTCTCTCTCTCTCTCTCTCTCTCACTCTCACTCTCTCTCTCTCTCTCTTGTTTCTCCCACTCGTATTCCTTCCTGCTATTCATCTACCCTCATCTTATCTCCCTCTCACTCTCTGCCTCTCTTGTTTACCCCCTCCCCCTCGTATCCCTGCCTGCTATTCCCTCCTCTCCGTCTCGCCTATAAGAAACCTGTAACCTTGACCCTCAAACATTCAGCCTTATTATAAACATGGTAGTGACCTCTTAGACAGACCTGTCCCGCTCATGCGCCTTCAGACGTGTTAGTGTGCCATTCACAAAGGTTCAGCAGGATAGACGTAAATGTGACTTGGTAATACACTGGGGACAATCATTATGTGCACTTGAAGATGAAAGCCCGCGTGGTGGTCAGATTGTGAGCGACAGTGAGAGAGGTGAGTGGATAAGGAGAGTGGTGAGTGGATAAGGAGAGTGGTGAGTGGATAAGGAGAGAGGTGAGTGGTTAAGGAGAGAGGTGAGTGGTTAAGGAGAGTGGTGAGTGGATAAGGAGAGTGGTGAGTGGATAAGGAGAGAGGTGAGTGGATAAGGAGAGAGGTGAGTGGATAAGGAGAGATGTGAGTGGATAAGGGGAGAGGTGAGTGGATAAGGAGAGAGGTGAGTGGATAAGGAGAGAGGTGAGTGGATAAGGAGAGATGTGAGTGGATAAGGAGAGATGTGAGTGGATAAGGAGAGAGGTGAGTGGATACGGAGAGAGGTGAGTGGATAAGGAGAGAGGTGAGTGAATAATTAGAGAGGTGAGTGGATAAGGAGAGAGGTGAGTGGATAATTAGAGAGGTGAGTGGATAAGGAGAGAGGTGAGTGGATAATTAGAGAGGTGAGTGGATAAGGAGAGAGGTGAGTGGATAATTAGAGAGGTGAGGGGATAAGGAGAGAGGTGAGTCGATAAGGAGAGAGGTTAGTGTATAATTAGAGAGGTGAGTGGATAAGGAGAGAGGTGAGTGGATAATTAAAGAGGTGAGTGGATAAAGAGAGAGGTGAGTTTATTAGGAGAGTGGTGAGTGGATAAGGAGAGAGGTGAGTGGATAAGGAGAGAGGTGAGTGGATAAGGAGAGAGGTGAGTGGATAAGGAGAGAGGTGAGTGGATAAGGAGAGAGGTGAGTGAATAATTAGAGAGGTGAGTGGATATGGAGAGAGGTGAGTGGATAATTAGAGAGGTGAGTGGATAAGGAGAGAGGTGAGTGAATAATTAGAGAGGTGAGTGGATAAGGAGAGAGGTGAGTGGATAATTAGAGAGGTGAGGGGATAAGGAGAGAGGTGAGTCGATAAGGAGAGAGGTTAGTGTATAATTAGAGAGGTGAGTGGATAAGGAGAGAGGTGAGTGGATAATTAGAGAGGTGAGTGGATAAAGAGAGAGGTGAGTGGATAAGGAGAGTGGTGAGTGGATAAGGAGAGAGGTGAGTGGATAAGGAGAGAGGTGAGTGGATAAGGAGAGAGGTGAGTGGATAAGGAGAGAGGTGAGTGGATAAGGAGAGATGTGAGTGGATAAGGAGAGATGTGAGTGGATAAGGAGAGATATGAGTGGATAAGGAGAGAGGTGAGTGGATAAGGAGAGATGTGATCGATAAAGAGAGAGGTGAGTGGATAAGGAGAGAGGTGAGTGGATAAGGAGAGAAGTGATCGAGAGATGAGTGGATAAGGAGAGGTGAGTGGATAAGGAGAGAAGTGATCGATAAGGAGAGAGGTGAGGGGATAAGGAGGGTGGTGAGTGGATAAGGAAAGAGGTGAGTGAATAAGGAGAGTGGTTAGTGGATAAGGAGAAAGGTGAGTGGATAAGGAGAGAGGTGAGTGGATAAGGAGAGATGTGAGTGGATAAGGAGAGAGGTGAGTGGATAAGGAGGGTGGTGAGTGGATAAGGAGAGATGTGAGTGGATAAGGAGAGAGGTGAGTGGATAAGGAGGGTGGTGAGTGGATAAGGAAAGAGGTGAGTGGATAAGGAGAGAGGTGAGTGGATAAGGAGAGAAATAACTGACAGTCCAGGAAGGCTACTATCGGAGTCAGAGAGAATAACAACACATCATTAATTATGCGCATTACTAAACAGGTGATATGCAGTTCCCTGTTAGCTAACACGTGGAGAGGTGGGATAGGCTCGGGGGGGGGGGGGGGACACTGCATGTCTTTCCTGTCATAAAACAGCCAGTTATGTCCTGAGTCTGGTGACAAATCTGGAGTTATGTTTCTAGGACCACGCCCGAGGAATTCGGCTGCTGTTTGAACAGCTGACAAGATCACAGGTCGCTATGTCAATCACGTGATATGAGTATTATAGGTTTGGTCAGGAGAAAGTCTCGCTCAACGTGAGGACAAACAGCTGTCAAATTGTTCTAGTAGCATCCATCTGGACACCAATTGTGTAAGGTACTGAGACTCAGCGCTTTCGTGGCTGTCACAGCTTCGACAACATATCATTCGATTGACTGTTTGAAATCAGTCTTTCTAGTTAAACATGAAGCCCTCATTGTTAGAAGGGTCGTGCTGTTTTGATCTCAGTTACAATAGTGTTCATCATCACTATCGTGTGACACATGCTAGTGGCGTTAATGATCATTTGTGTTAGACAGGAGAAGAGTTCGAGGAATGTATGACGACAGGGTCTGACAAAACAGCGATGTTTGGAGATTCTCGCATACCCATAATATTTCTCTGCTTGCTTTACTTCTAGCTGCCAGTAAGTTGTCAGATTCTCCAATCTAAGAATGGTTCGACTGTTTGTTTCGACTGTTTGTCTCGACTGTCTGTCTGTTTGTCGTGGTTTAGAAACAAACAGGAATTAGGTTGACATAACTCAGCGATCAAACATGGCCGGAAAGATCTGAGCGTCCATCAAGTGACACGGGATAAGATGCGTCGTGTAACCGTTCGATCACCCGACCGCTTCCCGTAGCAACTAGAATATAGCCAATGATTCAATATCGTAAGAGGTGACTAAAGAAGGTTGTTTATAGGGTTGGCAGTCTGGCCATCTAAATACCGTTGATGTAAAGCCACACTGCAATTGATTGTAAATAAGCTTTCCTGAAGCTGGATATGAGAGCCAAATGCAGGACCGCATCTACACTCCAACAAATGGAACGAAGGGGACAGTTTACTTAGTGAACCCTTCTATGTGTACAAAGTAAGCTCTGACAAGTCAGTAAACCCTTCTATGTGTACAAAGTAAGCTCTGACAAGTCAATGAACCCTTCTATGTGTACAAAGTAAGCTCTGACAAGTCAATGAACCCTTGTATGTGTACAAAGTAAGCTATGACAAGTCAGTGAACCCTTCTATGTGTACAAAGTAAGCTATGACAAGTCAGTGAACCCTTCTATGTGTACAAAGTAAGCTCTGACAAGTCAGTGAACCCTTCTATGTGTACAAAGGAAGCTCTGACAAGTCAGTGAACCCTTCTATTTGTACAAAGTAAGGTCTGACAAGTCAGTGAACTCTTCTATGTGTACAAAGTAAGCTCTAACAAGTCAATTAACCCTTCTATGCGTATAACGTAAGCTCTGACAAGTCAATGAACCCTTCTGTGCGTATAACGTAAACTCTGACAAGTCAGTGAACCCTTCTATGTGTACAAAGTAAGCTCTGACAAGTCAATGAACCCTTCTATGGGTATAACGTAAACTCTGACAAGTCAATGAACCCTTCTATGCGTATAACGTAAACTCTGACAAGTCAGTGAACACTTCTATGCGTATAACGTAAACTCTGATAAGTCAGCTGGGGCTATGGTTAGTATTCACACGCAGCGTCAATGAACAAGGTGCGCGTTTGGAGTTCTGTAGCGGCAGGGGCGTGTATCAGTTATTTGGCACCAACACTCCTCCCGAATAAACTGCATATAAACTAGAGTAATGGCCCGCTCTAGATATCAGCATGAGTCAATCCCGGTGGCAAGTTAGCTGTTGCACAACACAATCTATTCATTTAAATATAGCTGTCGCGCAAGATAGTTATGTGAGAATTATTTGTTAATGGCCCCTTTTCTGCCCCTCCATCCTCTCACACCCCCGCATTCCCTAAAGTTAGACATGTTTAAGGATATTTCAAGGTACGGCCTTGTTCCTGTGGTCTAGTGCTTGTGAGATTGGTTTACAAGCACAACGTACCAGATTCGAAGCTTCTCGTGCTCAGTTTAACAGACTGCATGTTGTAGGTTTTTTCATGATATTTGACCGTTTCTTCCAATGGACTCAGCTGAAAATGGGTACCTGATACAGTCAAAGGAATATTTCGAACTCGACATGAGTTTATCGTCGTCGGCATTCTCGGCAGTTAAAGGGACTGGGTGCTTATGGGCACGTCCAGGTCCCAGTTAAAGGGACTGGACGCTTAAGGCGATCTCCGGGTACCAGTTAAAGGGACTGGGCGCTTATGGGACGTCCCAGTGCCAGTTAAAGGGACTGGGCGCTTACGGGAACGTCCAGGTACCAGTTGAAGTGACTGTACGCTTATGGGGACGTACAGGTAACAGTTTTGGCATTTGTTGCTAAATTAAACATTAAAATTTCCAAGTTTAGTACACGAATAGAGGAATATCATTGCTTAGCCATATAAGGAAGAAATTATGTAAAATACTGGAGAAAAAAAAAAGAAAAAAAAAGGGATGGAGTAAAACAAAAACATTTGACCAATAAATGTGAAAGTCTTTATGTGAATAGGTAATGTACATTAAGAAAAACGCAGGATATTCCGAATGAACCAACCTGTGATCACTTAAATGAAGTGCTCTTTACTAATGACCAAGCAGTAATAGCAACCACAGACACACTACTGTAGGAACTTATCAACAATCTTCATGAGAAAACCGAAGTTATGAAGACTGCAAGAAAAGAAACAAAAACAAACATATTTATCCGAAACAATTAAATACAGGCGAAAAATGTCACGTATTTGGGTAATATAATCTCAGTGGATGGCAAAGGATTCACTTGAATTCAACACAGGTGTAATAAAGCAAGTCAAAGCATTGGGGAAATCCCCCCGATATTACAATGTAAACACGTTACAATGGATACAAACAGAACACTATACGACACTATATTTGTACCCACATTGGGCTAGTATTGCCAAAGTTGGACATTGACAAGCAAAGATTCAAGACACAATGTAACAACATGGGTGAAATGTCTTCGCAGAATGATTGGAGAAACAATAATGGATAAAACCAGAAACGAAGTAATTAGGAAACAAGTAGGTACAACAACAGTGCTATACTTCATCAAGAGACTTCATCAATTACTGGACAACAAGAAGAATGCAACAGACCCAGAATTATAGGGGTAAGATTAAACTGGATCATTTTAGATTTTTTGAAAGAGGTCATAGATAAACAGTTGAGGAACGAGCAGGCAGGTTTTGACAAAATAGATTCTATGTTGACCAGATAACTCTGAATAATTGTCGACGCGTGTAGACTCATTCATATATCTTGGTAGCAATATCAAAGTTCGGGGGTACTGATAGGTTTCAATTTAAGAATAATACAATAGGTAAAGAGGCGAATACCACAAAAATACACATGTCTTCAAATACAATGTCGTGTCCCTCTATTGTATCGCTCTGTGACATCAGGAACAAAGAAACGTATAACTAACAAGGTCCAATCTGTCATCAATAGTCGCTTGAACCAAACTGAGGGAATAAAATGGTATGATCAAGTCACAAATATAGAACTGGGGGAAAGAACAGAAGAGATGCACGTCTAAAGAAGACGGTGATCAAAATGACAACATTTCCGAAACACCCTGATAGAAAAACAAAGAAATCTCTGCTCTGGAAACCACAGGGAAAGATAAGCAAGACAGACTTAAATACTTCGAGTCGAGGCAACCATGAAAATTACTTGAGGGAGGGGGGGGGGGGGGGGGGGGGGGGGCTGCGTGGAAGGATTGTAGTTATATTTATATAGGGCAGATGTTCTGGGTAATGTAATTTTTATGTATAATAATATAACGTAGTTTATATATATATATATATATATATATATATAACATAACAGAGTATAATATAATATAATATACTACAATACGATACAATATAATATAATATAATTATAATATCATAATTTCATTACGAAGATAGGTGCAAATCTAGACGTTCAAGTTTTTAGATGCATTAATTGTTCAGAGAACATTAGTTCCAACTGCAGGTATATCTGAACTCACTTTAATAGAAATAACTTGCCAGTAATACTCAAACAATGTCCCTAGATCCATAATCTAATGTGTCAGTCAAAGTGGTATAGAAAGCTCAGCATGGATATTATTGTTATGGTTGTTGCGTGTTTCCTAGACTCGTCTATTTCTCTACCCTAGTTTGTGTAAAACAAAATCAAGACTTTCTCAAGTGATTGTAATCACATACACATATACACACATACACACATACACACATATACACACACAAATACACACATATACACACATATACACACATACACACATACACACATATACACACACAAATACACACATATACACACATATACACACACAAATACACACACATACACACATATACACACACAAATACACACACATACACACATATACACACACAAATACACACACATACACACATATACACACACAAATACACACACATACACACATATACACACACAAATACACACACATACACACATATACACACACAAATACACACACATACACACATATACACACACAAATACACACACATACACACATATACACACACAAATACACACACATACACACATATACACACACAAATACACACACATACACACATATACACACACAAATACACACACATACACACATATACACACACAAATACACACACATACACACATATACACACACAAATACACACACATACACACATATACACACACAAATACACACACATACATACATATACACACACAAATACACACACATACACACATATACACATACAAATACACACACATACATACATATACACACACAAATACACACACATACACACATATACACACACAAATACACACACATACACACATATTCACACAAAAATACACACACATACACACATATACACACACAAATACACACACATACATACATATACACACACAAATACACACACATACACACATATACACACACAAATACACACACATACATACATATACACACACAAATACACACACATACACACATATACACACACAAATACACACACATACACACATATACACACACAAATACACACACATACACACATATACACACACAAATACACACACATACACACATATACACACACAAATACACACACATACACACATATACACACACAAATACACACATATACACACACAAATACACACACATACACACATATACACACACAAATACTCCCACATACACACATAGACGAAAACACACGTGCGCAAACTTGCAGATATACTCCTGTAGACAATCCTAACCTCCTCTGACTCACACGCAAACACACACACACACAAACACACACACACAAATAAGCACAAACTCACACACAACATACACTAAAAAAAGCTCACACATAACATACACTCACATAAACTCACATAAAACATACACTCACAGAAACTCACATATAACATACACTCACAGAAACTCGCATAAAACATACACTCACAGAAACTCACATAAAACATACACATTCACAGAAACTCACACTCACCATACACTCACAGAAACTCACACACTACATACACTCACAGAAACTCACGATCAACATACACTCACAGAAACTCAAACTCAACATACACTCACAGAAACTCACATAAAACATACACTCACAGAAACTCACATAAAACATACACTCACAGAAACTCACACACAACATACACTCACAGAAACTCCCACACAACATGCACTGACAGAAACTCACACTCAACATACACTCACAGAAACTCACACTCAACATACACTCACAGAAACTCACACACAACATACACTCACAGAAACTCACACACAACATACACTCACAGAAACTCACACTCAACATACACTCACAAAAGCTCACACACAACATACACTCACAGAAACTCACACACAACATACACTCACAGAAACTAACACACAACATACACTCAAAGAAACTAACACACAACATACACTCACAGAAACTCACATAAAACATACACTCACAGAAACTCACATAAAATATACACTCCAGAAACTCACATAAAACATACACTCACAGAAACTCACACACAACATACACTCACAGAAACTCACACACAACATGCACTCACAGAAACCTCACACTCAACATACACTCACAGAAACTCACACTCAACATACACTAACAGAAACTCACACACAACATACACTCACATAAACTCACACACAACATACACTCACAGAAACTCACACTCAACATACACTCACAAAAGCTCACACACAACATACACTCACTGAAACTCACACACAACATACACTCACAGAAACTCACACACAACATACACTCACAGAAAATCACACACAACATACACTCACAGAAACTCACACACAACATACACTCACAAAAGTTCACACATAACATACACTCACAGAAACTCACACACAACATACACTCACAGAAACTCACACACAACATACACTCACAAAAACGCATACGAATGCTCGAGGAGACAACTCTTAACCTCCACACATACATACACACATATAAATACACATACACTCACATACACACATATAAACACACATACACGCACATACACACACATGCACGGACATACATTCATACATACACATTTGCACACCCCATATCATATTCGAGTATGCTGGTACACATACCTACACATATCTACACAAACCTACACACACGTACAAGTACACACACACACACACACACACACACACACTATAACCCAAACACAAGACAGCGCCCAATATCTCTTGTGTCTGTTTTCTAGTTTTATAGAACAAAATTTCGGGTCGGGATCTTAGTGTCCGTGTGATGAGAGAAGGGAGGGGGATATGTGCAACTTTGTGTTGGTTTGATGAGACAAATGCGGGGGATATGTGCAACTTTGTGTTGGTTTGATGAGACAAATGCGGGGACATGTGTAACTTTGTGTTGGTTTGATGAGACAAATGCGGGGACATGTGCAACTTTGTGTTGGTTTGATGAGACAAATGCGGGGGATATGTGCAACTTTGTGTTGGTTTGATGAGACAAATGCGGGGGATATGTGCAACTTTGTGTTGGTTAAGATTGGAGAAGGGAGGGACGGGTGTAGTGTCTTTGTGTCGGTATGAAGAGACATGGGAGGTAGGAGAGGGCTTGAATCGTTCAATTCTAGACTGAATCGATCCATCTTTTAATTTTACTTCAGTCTGAGCTGAGTTTGGGAACGTACGTACTCACACCGGGGGAGGCACTGAGTGAGAGGGGCTTCCTGGAGGATGTTCATGATTTTCACATTCGCCAGCTGAATTGGGGGTCATGAAAGCTATATTTAGCAACTTCTGTTTCGTCTACATCTGTCTCTAGTACATATCTTCTTTCTCTATACGTTAGCACTTCCACTGCTGGACCTCTCTCTCTCTATCTCTCTCTCTCTCTCTCTCGCTGTCTACTCCCTCTAGTACGACCACTCTCTGTCCTCTCTCTGTCTACTCCCTCTACCTCTACCACTCCCCGTCCTCTCTCTGTCTACTCCTCTACCTCCACCACTCCCCGTCCTCTCTCTGTCTACTCCACCACTCCCTGTCCTCTCTCTGTCTACTTCCTCTGCCTCCACCACTGCCTGTCCTCTCTCTGTCTACTCCTCTACCTCCACCACTCCGTCCTCTCTCTCTGTCTAGTCCCTCTAGGACGTCCACTCCCTGTCCACTCTCTGTCTACTCCCTCTACCTCCACCACTCCCTGTCCACTCTCAGTCTACTCCCTCTACCTCCACCACTCCCTGTCCACTCTCTGTCTACTCCCTCTACCTCCACCACTCCCTGTCCACTCTCTGTCTACTCCCTCTACCTCCACCACTCCCTGTCCACTCTCTGTCTACTCCCTCTACCTCCACCACTCCCTGTCCACTCTCTGTCTACTCCCTCTACCTCCACCACTCCCTGTCAACTCTCTGTCTACTCCCTCTACCTCCCCCACTCCCTGTCCACTCTCCTTCTACTCCCTCTACCTCCACCACTCCCTGTCCACTCTCTGTCTACTCCCTCTACCTCCACCACTCCGTCCTCTCTCTCTGTCTAGTCCCTCTAGTACGTCCACTCCCTGTCCACTCTCTGTCTACTCCCTCTACCTCCACCACTCCCTGTCCACTCTCTGTCTACTCCCTCTACCTCCACCACTCCCTGTCCACTCTCTGTCTACTCCCTCTACCTCCACCACTCCCTGTCCACTCTCTATCTACTCCCTCTACCTCCACCACTCCCTGTCCACTCCCTGTCCACTCTCTGTCTACTCCCTCTACCTCCACCACTCCCTGTCCACTCTCTGTCTACTCCGTCTACCTCCACCACTCCCTGTCCACTCCCTGTCCACTTTCTGTCTACTCCTTCTACCTCCACCACTCCCTGTCCACTCTCTGTCTACTCCCTCTACCTCCACCACTCCCTGTCCACTCCCTGTCCACTCTCTGTCTACTCCCTCTACCTCCACCACTCCCTGTCCACTCTCTGTCTATTCCCTCTAGCTCCACCACTCCCTGTCCACTCTCTGTCCACTCCCTGTCCACTCTCTGTCTATTCCCTCTACCTCCACCCCTCCCTGTCCACTCCCTGTCCACTCTCTGTCTATTCCCTCTACCTCCACCACTCCCTGTCCACTCCCTGTCCACTCTCTGTCTACTCCCTCTACCTCCACCACTCCCTGTCCACTCTCTGGCTATTCCCTCTACCTCCACCACTCCCTGTCCACTCCCTGTCCACTCTCTGTCTACTCCCTCTACCTCCATCACTCCCTGTCCACTCCCTGTCCACTCTCTGTCTACTCCCTCTACCTCCACCACTCCCTGTCCACTCTCTGTCTACTCCCTCTACCTCCACCACTCCCTATCCACTCCCTGTCCACTCTCTGTCTACTCCCTCTACCTCCACCACTCCCTGTCCACTCCCTGTCCACTCTCTGTCTACTCCCTCTACCTCCACCACTCCCTGTCCACTCTCTGTCTACTCCCTCTACCTCCACCACTCCCTGTCCACTCTCTGTCTACTCCCTCTACCTCCACCACTCCCTGTCCACTCCCTGTCCACTCTCTGTCTACTACCTCTACCTCCACCACTCCCTGTCCACTCCCTGTCCACTCTCTGTCTACTCCCTCTACCTCCACCACTCCCTGTCCACTCCCTGTCCACTCTCTGTCTACTCCCTCTACCTCCACCACTCTCTGTCCTCTCTCTGTCTACTCCCTCTACCTCTACCACTCCCCGTCCTCTCTCTGTCTACTCCTCTACCTCCACCACTCCCCGTCCTCTCTCTGTCTACTCCACCACTCCCTGTCCTCTCTCTGTCTACTTCCTCTGCCTCCACCACTGCCTGTCCTCTCTCTGTCTACTCCTCTACCTCCACCACTCCGTCCTCTCTCTCTGTCTAGTCCCTCTAGGACGTCCACTCCCTGTCCACTCTCTGTCTACTCCCTCTACCTCCACCACTCCCTGTCCACTCTCAGTCTACTCCCTCTACCTCCACCACTCCCTGTCCACTCTCTGTCTACTCCCTCTACCTCCACCACTCCCTGTCCACTCTCTGTCTACTCCCTCTACCTCCACCACTCCCTGTCCACTCTCTGTCTACTCCCTCTACCTCCACCACTCCCTGTCCACTCTCTGTCTACTCCCTCTACCTCCACCACTCCCTGTCAACTCTCTGTCTACTCCCTCTACCTCCCCCACTCCCTGTCCACTCTCCTTCTACTCCCTCTACCTCCACCACTCCCTGTCCACTCTCTGTCTACTCCCTCTACCTCCACCACTCCGTCCTCTCTCTCTGTCTAGTCCCTCTAGTACGTCCACTCCCTGTCCACTCTCTGTCTACTCCCTCTACCTCCACCACTCCCTGTCCACTCTCTGTCTACTCCCTCTACCTCCACCACTCCCTGTCCACTCTCTGTCTACTCCCTCTACCTCCACCACTCCCTGTCCACTCTCTATCTACTCCCTCTACCTCCACCACTCCCTGTCCACTCCCTGTCCACTCTCTGTCTACTCCCTCTACCTCCACCACTCCCTGTCCACTCTCTGTCTACTCCGTCTACCTCCACCACTCCCTGTCCACTCCCTGTCCACTTTCTGTCTACTCCTTCTACCTCCACCACTCCCTGTCCACTCTCTGTCTACTCCCTCTACCTCCACCACTCCCTGTCCACTCCCTGTCCACTCTCTGTCTACTCCCTCTACCTCCACCACTCCCTGTCCACTCTCTGTCTATTCCCTCTAGCTCCACCACTCCCTGTCCACTCTCTGTCCACTCCCTGTCCACTCTCTGTCTATTCCCTCTACCTCCACCCCTCCCTGTCCACTCCCTGTCCACTCTCTGTCTATTATCTCTACCTCCACCACTCCCTGTCCACTCCCTGTCCACTCTCTGTCTACTCCCTCTACCTCCACCACTCCCTGTCCACTCTCTGTCTATTCCCTCTACCTCCACCACTCCCTGTCCACTCCCTGTCCACTCCCTGTCCACTCTCTGTCTACTCCCTCTACCTCCATCACTCCCTGTCCACTCCCTGTCCACTCTCTGTCTACTCCCTCTACCTCCACCACTCCCTGTCCACTCTCTGTCTACTCCCTCTACCTCCACCACTCCCTATCCACTCCCTGTCCACTCTCTGTCTACTCCCTCTACCTCCACCACTCCCTGTCCACTCCCTGTCCACTCTCTGTCTACTCCCTCTACCTCCACCACTCCCTGTCCACTCTCTGTCTACTCCCTCTACCTCCACCACTCCCTGTCCACTCTCTGTCTACTCCCTCTACCTCCACCACTCCCTGTCCACTCCCTGTCCACTCTCTGTCTACTACCTCTACCTCCACCACTCCCTGTCCACTCCCTGTCCACTCTCTATCTACTCCCGCTACCTCCACCACTCTCTGTCCACTCCCTGCCCACTCTCTGTCTACTCCCTCTACCCCCACCACTCCCTGTCCACTCCCTGTCCACTCTCTGTCTACTCCTTCTACCTCCACCACTACCTGTCCACTCCCTGTCCACTCTCTGTCTATTCCCTCTACCTCCACCACTCCCTGTCCACTCTCTATCTATTCCCTCTACCTCCACCACTCCCTGTCCACTCCCTGTCCACTCTCTGTCTATTCCCTCTACCTCCACCACTCCCTGTCCACTCTCTGTCTATTCCCTCTACCTCCACCACTCCCTGTCCACTCTCTGTCTATTCCCTCTACCTCCACCACTCCCTGTCCACTCCCTGTCCACTCTCTGTCTATTCCCTCTACCTCCACCTCTCCCTGTCCACTCCCTGTCCACTCCCTGTCCACTCCCTGTCCACTTCCTGTCCACTCTCTGTCTACTTCCTCTAGCACCTCCAGCCGCAGTAATCTATGTAACTCTTATCGTTAGTACATCCTCTCCTCGTCCTCACTCTGCTTTTTCTCCCTCGCACTGCTACTTCCAGTCCACTCTCATCTCTAGTATCTCTACTCCCGGCCATCTCTCAGCCTCATCTCTCTAGTATCTCTACTCCCAGTCCTCTCTCAGCCTCATCTCTCTAGTACCTCCACTCCCGGCCATCTCTCTGCCTCATCTCTCTAGTTCCTCCACTCTCGACCTCCTCTCTGTAATACTCCCCATCCCCTTTTTCTGTCACTGCCGATATATTTCTTATTTCTCCTTCTCTCCATCAATTGTTGTAGCAGCCTCAATTAGCAGTGCCCACCTCGACGACTGTCACCTACCACTCGACCATATCCCTGCTACTCCCACGATCAATAAGCTAGTCATTGAACAAGGCTCACGAAGAGGTGATTAATGAGACCAAAGAAGTGCACCATCCCGACAGACGAGTGCGACACCCTCGGCTTATCCTTGTCTCATTTCGACAAGTGTCGCCATGTGAAGGCTAGACAATGGACTTCCTTGTCAGAGACTCTATGATGGTACCGCTGGGACCCTCACATTGGACTTGACGACTTCCTTTCAGAGTCACTTCCGGCAAGCAGACAATGGGCAATCTCCCTCTGAGAATCGAAATAAATCAGTCTCCATATTACACGGAATGTCCTTGAGGTGTTTTGTGTATCACCTCATAATCTTAGATGTCTCACGCATGTCCTGTCAGTGTCCTAGCAGTGTATCGTATAGGATATCAGTGCCCTTGATGTGTCGCGTATATCACGTCCGTGTCCTAGATAAGTCAAGCATATCATGCATGTGTCCTTCAGGCGTCGCGTATTTCATGTCTGTGTCCTTTATATGTTACGTAAATCTTGTCAGTGTTAATGAAGTGTCGTGCATATCTTGTCAATCTCCTAGATATATCACGTTGATTGGGTTAATCTCCTAGATATATCACGTTGATTGGGTTAATCTCCTAGATATATCCCGTTGATTAGGTTAATCTCCTAGATATGTCACGTTGATTGGGTCAATCTCCTAGATATGTCACGTTCATTGTGTTAATCTCCTAGAAATGTCAGAAAGTCCTATATATGGGTTGGGGTGGGGAGAGGATAGAAAAATATAATTTCAAAAAATATTTTCTCATTTTTGAAAATAATCTTTGTCTTTTATTGTGACGGACTTATATCTGGCGCCAAGATGTCATTATTTCAACCGTCACATAAGTCCTAAACATCTAGAGGTCATCTCGCCCAGAAGAAACAAAGTTTGGTTTCCGGTGTGTATGTGCAGGTGCGTATGTATGTGTAGGTGCGTGTGTAGGTGCGTGTGTATGTGTAGGTGCGTGTGTAGGTGCGTGTGTATGTATAGGTGTGTGTAGGTGCGTGTGTAGGCGCGTGTGTAGGTGTGTGTGTAGGTGCGTGTGTATGTGTAGGTGCGTGTGTAGGTGCGTGTGTATGTGCGTGTGAAGGTGCGTGTGTATGTGTAGGTGCGTGTGTAGGTGCGTATGTAAGTGCGTGTGTAGGTGCGTGTGTAGGTGTAGGTGCGTGTGTGTGTGCGTATGTAGGTGCGTGTGTAAGCGTAGATGCGTGTGTAGGTGCGTGTGTAAGTGCGTGTGTAGATGCGTGGGTAGGTGCGCGTGTAGGTGCGTGTGTATGTGTAGGTGCGTGTGTAGGTGCGTGTGTAGGTGCGTGTGTAGGTGCGTGTGTGTGTGCGTGTGTAGCTGTAGGTGCGTGTGTAGGTGCGTGTGTATGTGCGTGTGCATGTGTAGGTGCGTGTGTAGGTGCGTGTGTAGGTGCGTGTGTACATGCGTGTGTAGGTGCGTGTGTGTGTGTAGGTGCGTGTGTAGGTGCGTGTGTAGGTGCGTGTGTATGTGTAGATGCGTATGTATGTGTAGGTGCGTGTGTAGGTGCGTGTGTATGTGTAGTTGCGTGTGTAGGTGCGTGTGTAGGTGCGTGAGTAGGTGCGTGTGTAGGTGCGTGTGTAGGTGCGTGTGTATATGTACGTCCGTGTGTATGTGTAGGTGCGTGTATATGTGCGTGTGCAGGTGCGTGTGTAGGTGCGTGTGTAGGTGTGTGTGTAGGTGTAGGTGCGTGTGTAGGTGTAGGTGCGTGTGTATGTGTAGGTGCGTGTGTAGGTGCGTCAGTAGGTGCGTGTGTAGGTGCGTGTGTAGGTGTGTGTGTATGTGTAGGTGCGTGTGTAGGTGCGTGTGTAGGTGTAGGTGCGTGTGTAGGTGTAGGTGCTTGTGTATGTGTAGGTGCGTGTGTAGGTGCGTGAGTAGGTGCGTGTGTAGGTGCGTGTGTAGGTGCGTGTGTATATGTACGTCCGTGTGTATGTGTAGGTGCGTGTATAGGTGCGTGTGCAGGTGCGTGTGTAGGTGCGTGTTTAGGTGCGTGTGTAGGTGCGTGTGTAGGTGCGTGTGAAGGTGCGTGTGTGTGCGTGTGTAGGTGCGTGTGTAGGTGTGTGTAGGTGCGTGTGTAGGTGTATATGTATGTGTAGGTGCGTGTGTAGGTGCGTGTGTATGTTTAGGTACGTGTGTAGGTGCGTGTGTAGGTGCGTGTGTATGTGTAGGTGCGTGTGTATGTGCGTTTGTATGTGTGTAGGTGTGTGTAGGTGCTTGTGTAGGTGCGTGTGTAGGTGCGCGTGTAGTTGCGTGTGTAGGTGCGTGTGTAGGTGTGTGTAGGTGCGTGTAGGTGCGTGTGTATGTGTAGGTGCGTGTGTAGGTGCGTGTGTAGGTGCATGTGTAGATGCGTGTTTAGGTGCGTGTATAGGTGCGTGTGTGTGTGTGCGTGTGTAGGTGCGTGTGTAGGTGCGTATGTAGGTGCGTGTGTAGGTGCGTATGTAGGTGCGTGTGTGTGTGAAGGTGCGTGTGTAGGTGCGAGTGTGTGTGCGTGTGTCGGTGCGTGTGTATTTGTAGGTGCGTGTGTGCGTTCGAGTGAAGGTGCGTGTGTATGTGTAGGTGCGTGTGTATGTGTACGTGCGTGTGTATGAGTAGGTGCGTGTGTATGTGCGTATGTAGGTGCGTGTGTGTGTGCGTGTGTAGGTGCGTGTGTGTGGGTGTGTAGGTGCGTGTGTATGTGCGTGTGTAGGTGCGTGTATAGGTGCGTGTGTAGGTTCGTGTGTGTGTGTGCGTGTGTGTGTGCGTGTGTAGGTGCGTGTGTGTGTGCATGTGTAGGTGCATGTGTAGGTGCGTGTGTATGTGTACTTGCGTGTGTATGTGTAGGAGCGTGTATAGGTGCGTGTGCAAGTGCGTGTGTAGGTACGTGTGTAGGTGCGTGTGTAGGTGCGGGTGTATTTGTAGGTGCGTGTGTAGGTGCATGTGTACGTGCGTGTGTGTGTGTGCTTGTATTGGTGCGTGTGTAGGTGCGTGTGTAGGTGCGTGTGTATGTGCAGATGCGTGTGTAGGTGCGTGTGTAGGTGTGCGTGTATGTGTAGGTGCGTGTGTAGGTGCGTGTGTAGATGTGTCTGTAGGTGCGTGTGTATGTGCGTATGTAGGTGCTTGTGTAGGTGCGTGTGTGTGTGCGTGTGTAGGTGCGTGTGTGTGTGCGTGTAGGTGCGTGTGTAGGTGCGTGTGTAGGTGCGTATATAGGTGCGTGTGTAGGTGCGTGTATGTGTGCGTGTGTAGGTGCGTGTGTAGGTGCGAGTGTGTGTGCGTGTGTAGGTGCGTGTATGTGTGTGTGTGTAGTTGCGTGTGTAGGTGCGAGTGTGTGTGCGTGTGTATGTGTAGGTGCGTGTGTATGTGTAGGTGCGTGTGTATGTGTAGGTGCGTGTGTAGGTGCGTGTGTAAGTGCGTGTATGTGTGCGTGTGTAGGTGCGTGTGTAGGTGCGTGTGTAGGTGCGTGTGTAGGTGCGTGTGTAGGTGCGTGTGTAGGTGCGTGTGTAGGTGCGTGTGTAGGTGCGTGTGTATGCGTGTGTGCGATAGGCAACTACTCTCCCCGGGACGACCTTGGAGGATATGATGAGCCATTCACTCCGTGGCCATCAATAACTCCTCCCCCTATCACTTCTCTTTCATTCATTTACACGTTTTGTCTGTTACCCTTTCCCTAACTCATACACTCACACCATCAATAAAACATTGATTTATCTATCTAACTTTCATTTGGTCGCTCACTCAATACCAGTCGTCCAGTTCATCTCAACATTTGAAACATGTTCCATGTAGCATTCATTGAACTGACAGACTAACTTCCATGTTGTCACAAGTAAATACATTGCTCCCACATCAGTCGGGCAAACTTTCAGCTGATTCCAAGACAAAACTAGATCTCTTAAAATAAAACAGAAATCTGCACAAAACTATCCTTAAACCTCTACATAAACTAAACCTAGACAAAACTATCCTCAAATCTCTACATAAACTAAACCTGGACAAAACTATCCTCAAAACTCTACATAAACTAAACCTGGATAAAACTATCCTTAAACCTCTACATAAACTAAACCTAGACAAAACTATCCTCAAAACTCTACATAAACTAAACCTGGACAAAACTATCCCCAAATCTCTACATAAACTAAACCTGGATAAAACTATCCTCAAACCTCTACATAAACTAAACCTGGACAAAACTATCCTCAAACCTCTACAACAAAAACGACCCTGATCGGTCCAGACCCACATATAGAACAGACCCTGATCTGTCGAGACCCACACATAGAACAGACCCTGATCTGTCGAGACCCACATATAGAACAGACCCTGATCTGTCGAGACCCACATATAGAACAGACCCTGATCTGTTGAGACCCACATATAGAACAGACCCTGATCTGTCGAAACCCACACATAGAACAGACTCTGATCTGTTGAGACCCACATATAGAACAGACCCTGATCTGTCGAGACCCACATATAGAACAGACCCTGATCTGTTGAGACCCACATATAGAACAGACCCTGATCTGTCGAGACCCACATATAGAACAGACCCTGATCTGTCGAGACCCACATATAGAACAGACCCTGATCTGTCGAGACCCACATATAGAACAGACCCTGATCTGTCGAGACCCACATATAGAACAGACCCTGATCTGTCGAGACCCACATATAGAACAGACCCTGATCTGTCGAGACCCACATATAGAACAGACCCTGATCTGTCGAGACCCACATATAGAGCAGAACATAACGCACGATTAATGTATTCTAAGCTTGATCGAAACGGAACCACATGTTTCCTTCTCGTGAATTGAGGAAACTCGCACCAGAACGGTCTGATACTGTACGTGGAGAAGAGAATCCGGCAAACTGGTTCATTCCAAAACTTCTCGATTTTGGTTGTTATTATCTTGGAGTCGAATACTGTTTATAGTTGTGACATGGCATAGGGGTTGTTGGGGAGACGGGTACGGGTGATACATGGGGGGGGGGGGGGGGCATTACTAAGAGACTAGGCAGAGATTACTGGTAAGACTGGCATGAGTGATACATTGAAGAGGGGTGAGGGAGGAAGTATAACTAGGAGACTTAACACGCCTATACGTCTGGTTGGTAGGTGGGAAGACTTTGACACCCATCTATAGGACGGGTTGGTAGGTGGGAAGACTTTGACACCCATCTATAGGACGGGTTGGTAGGTGGGAAGACTTTGACACCCATCTATAGGACGGGTTGGTAGGTGGGAAGACTTTGACACCCATCTATAGGACGGGTTGGTAGGTGGGAAGACTTTGACACCCATCTATAGGACGGGTTGGTAGGTGGGAAGACTTTGACACCCATCTATAGAACGGGTTGGTAGGTGGGAAGACTTTGACACCCGTCTATAGGACGGGTTGGTAGGTGGGAAGACTTTGACACCCATCTATAGGACGGGTTGGTAGGTGGGAAGACTTTGACACCCATCTATAGGACGGGTTGGTAGGTGGGAAGACTTTGACACCCATCTATAGGACGGGTTGGTAGGTGGGAAGACTTTGACACCCATCTATAGGACGGGTTGGTAGGTGGGAAGACTTTGACACCCATCTATAGGACGGGTTGGTAGGTGGGAAGACTTTGACACCCATCTATAGGACGGGTTGTTAGGTGGGACGACTTTGACACCCATCTATAAGACGGGTTGGTAGGTGGGAAGACTTTGACACCCATCTATAGGGCGGGTTGGTAGGTGGGACGACTTTGACACCCATCTATAGGACGGATTGGTAGGTGGGAAGACTTTGACACCCATCTATAGGACTGGTTGGTAGGTGGGAAGACTTTGACACCCATCTATAGAACTGGTTGGTTGGTGGGGAGACTTTGACACCCATCTATAGGGCGGGTTTGTAGGTGGGAAAACCAGGTCACGGTTATCTCAACCTCCAGCCAACTTCGATTGATCTGCACGAGGCGAGTGGTCGTGGGCTGGCACTGGTCGAGTCTGTGTTGTGTTAATGACGCTGTGATATCGTCCTCGATACTTGTCCGATGTCGAGTATCGGGTAATTGACGTATCGATGGATTGAAGGTCCGTGGAGATGATCGTGTTCAGGACCGGGTACACTCATCATATGTAGCACATCTCACCTACAGCAGAGAGAGAGAGAGAGAGAGAAGAGAGAGAGACTATTGTCTCGTCAGGCAAAACATACTGGTCGGACAAAGTTGGTCAGGGTCAGATTAAATATACTGACCAAGACGGCCATTGTAGCAGACGGAACGGTGTTTTGCTGTCTCGGCTCTCTGAGGCTGCAACTTGACTATCCAGCTTTGCAGTCTTAAAAATCTATCACATCAACTAACACTTCAATAAACTAACTAAGGACACTATTTCAAAAACAATAAAAACAAATTCTTTATTTCTACGTTACAATACTTCTACTCTTCTATCATACACAACTTCTCTTCTATCATACACAACTTCTCTTCCACTCTTCTATCATACACAACTTCTCTTCTATCATACACAACTTCTCTTCTATCATACACAACTTCTCTTCTATCATACACAACTTCTCTTCAACTCTTCTATCATACACAACTTCTCTTCTATCATACACAACTTCTCTTCCACTCTTCTATCATACACAACTTCTCTTCTATCATACACAACTTCTCTTCTATCATACACAACTTCTCTTTTATCATACACAACTTCTCTTCCACTCTTCTATCATACACAACTTCTCTTCCACTCTTCCATCATACACAACTTCTCTTCTATCATACACAACTTCTCTTCTACTCTTCCATCATATACAACTTCTCTTCTATCATACATAACTTCTCTTCTATCATACACAACTTCTCTTCTACTCTTCCATCATACACAACTTCTCTTCTATTATACACAACTTCTCTTCTATCATACACAACTTCTCTTCCACTCTTCTATCATACACAACTTCTCTTCTATCATACACAACTTCTCTTCCACTCTTCCATCATACACAACTTCTCTTCTACTCTTCCATCATACACAACTTCTCTTCTATTATACACAACTTCTCTTCTATCATACACACCTTCTCTTCCACTCTTCTATCATACACAACTTCTCTTCTATCATACACAACTTCTCTTCCACTCTTCTATCATACACAACTTCTCTTCTATCATACACAACTTCTCTTCCACTCTTCTATCATACACAACTTCTCTTCTATCATACACAACTTCTCTTCCACTCTTCTACCATACACAACTTCTCTTCTATCATACACAACTTCTCTTCCACTCTTCTATCATACACAACTTCTCTTCTATCATACACAACTTCTCTTCCACTCTTCCATCATACACAACTTCTCTTCCACTCTTCTATCATACACAACTTCTCTTCTACCATACACAACTTCTATTCCACTCTTCTATCATACACAACTTCTCTTTCACTCTTCTATCATACACAACTTCTCTTCCACTCTTCTATCATACACAACTTCTCTTCCACTCTTCTATCATACACAACTTCTCTTCCACTCTTCTATCATACACAACTTCTCTTCCACTCTTCTATCATACACAACTTCTCTTCCACTCTTCTATCATACACAACTTCTCTTCTACTCTTCTATCATACATAACTTCTCTTCCACTCTTCTATCATACACAACTTCTCTTCCACTCTTCTACCATACACAACTTCTCTTCTATCATACACAACTTCTCTTCTATCATACACAACTTCTCTTCCACTCTTCTATCATACACAACTTCTCTTCTATCATACACAACTTCTCTTCTATCACACACAACTTCTCTTCCACTCTTCTATCATACACAACTTCTCTTCCACTCTTCCATCATACACAACTTCTCTTCCACTCTTCTATCATACACAACTTCTCTTCCACTCTTCCATCATACCCAACTTCTCTTCTATCATACACAAGTTCTCTTCCACTCTTCTATTATACACCACTTCTCTTCCACTCTTCTATCATACACAACTTCTCTTCCACGCTTCTATCATACACAACTTCCTACATGCTCCTATCTAATGCTTACCTAACTTAAATCCCTCTCTACCGCTAAACCTAAAACTATTGTCCACAGTCTACTTTCCGTACTTGGCCTGCTGTAACGTGAATCCCAATTATGGCGTATTGACGCCGATGGTTAATACCTGGGTTAAGCCCAACCCAGGTAAACGTTCGTGGTTCCGTTCCTCAGCGACGACTGTCGATCTGCGTGGTGGATGTCGAAAGACTAAAATCCTGCTGTGAATCTACGATGACTACAAACTCAGTGAAGGCAGCCGCGTGTTAAACTGCATCGTGTTGACCACGCGTGTTAAATAAAGGCCGGTTGACCACATGGTAACCTGGCGCAGGTCGACACCCGTGTAAAATTGTAAAGTTTTTTTTTTCTCGGCCGATCTAGATTTGACAGGAAGCCTGTTCTCTCCTATAGCGGGTAGCTATGACAAATCTAGGCAGCATCTTTGAGATCTCTGCGATGCCTATAAACTTGAAAGGTCATCCACGTGTCTGACGCTGATTACACTTTAACATGATGAAATTATATATAATTACAAATGAATACTTTACTTCTGTAAACTGAAACTCAGTCAATGGGACGTTCCGGCGTGTTACTTTGTGAATCGTCTTTCAAAGCCGTCTCTCTCGAAATATTCCTTCTCCAAATGTCTCTTTGGGAATGCGTCGTTCACTCTCGAAACCTCTCTTGAAATGTGTTGTCTCTCTGAATCTCTCTGAAAATATATTTCCAAATCGTCTCTGAATGTGTCTCTCTCTGCATTGCTCTGAAAATGTGTCGAGCTCGCGGCCTGCCTCGACTTTTATAACCCCGGACTATTTTCTCTGCCGGTCCTACATTCAACATGGCGTCCTGGGCAATATATTAATTCGCGACACTATCGTGGTTTTACTAACGTGAGTTGTCAGGTCTGGTGGAAAGTCCACCATAAATTAATATAATTACGATAGCACGTAATTCTAGACAAAATATGGAACTGTCATTATGGAGACAAGATTTGTCTGGCAAGACTAAATCTGTCACGCCATCTCACTCCCACACAGTTATCCCTGGAAACAGACTGTTTCATGGTAGCCTGGTTAACTACAAGGGGGGAGGGTGTAAAGGGGGCACGGAGGGGGGACGGTCATTTCGGAAGCAGTGCGAATTACGCAGATGAAGCCAAACATAACAGAACTGCCTGGAGGACTCGGTCCACCTTCATCAGCATGCTCGGGATGTGAGCAGCCCGCCACCTAACTTGGAACACAAATCATGATGTACACAACATGATGTACATAACATGATGTACACAACATAATGTACATACCCCGTATTTGTATCGTACTAAGAGAACCTAGTTATATCTACAATCACTTGTGCAGTCATATCCATGAACTGACACAATTAATCCAGGACGGGGATGGAGGCAAGCAGATTACGGGACTGGCTTTTTATTGATCTGGGTGCAGCATATGACCACCTTAACCACTAGAATATGCTGACAAAGCAGAGCCATATTCTGTAACAAATGATTATTCCCTTTCGGAGTAGGCGGTACTATCTCACTTTGCAAGGAAATTGGAAGTCGATGGCAACTCGCCCCCCCCCCCCCCCCCACCCCCCGCATCAATGGTCTGGCCCAAAAAAAGTGTTGTTCTACCACACATGCTGTTTAACATACACCAACGACCAACCTATCGACAAACAGGTGACACAAATTAATTTCTACCGACGGCACATCAGTCTGCCCAAGCAAATGGTTTTGAATAGGTTGAACACAAACTGACAAGCGCCCTTAGCGCCCTTGTCCTATATTACCACACAAAAATCCCAACAAAGCCCGAACATGTGTGCTGTCCACCTCAGAAATAGAAGCACAAAGAAAACTTTGAATGAAAGGACAAGGACGGCTAGCTCAGTGAACAGTTAGATCACATTCTGTCCTAACCGATACTCTGTAGGAAACAAAGCGGAAGAAACGGAGAAATAATATCTCAAAATTGACCGGCATAAGATAGAGAGAACAGCTGAGCTGAAACGATGAACCTCATCAGCGAGCACTTGCCCGGTGTTTCTCCGTAGTTGAGTACGCTGCGCTGAAACGATGAACCTCATCAGCGAGCACTTGCCCGGTGTTTCTCCGTAGTTGAGTACGCTGCGCTGAAACGATGAACCTCATCAGCGAGCACTTGCCCGGTGTTTCTCCGTAGTTGAGTACGCTGCGCTGAAACGATGAACCTCATCAGCGAGCACTTGCCCGGTGTTTCTCCGTAGTTGAGTACGCTGAGCTGAAACGATGAACCTCATCAGCGAGCACTTGCCCGGTGTTTCTCCGTAGTTGAGTACGCTGCGCTGAAACGATGAACCTTATCAGCGACAAGAGGTCGGGAGCAGTGTGATATCATAAATCGGAAGAGAGAAACGACCAAGGCAACCTATGTTTAGACACTAGGTGCAGTACACAAGACTCGAGTCTAGACACTTGGCCATGAATTAAATCAGCTGTGGCGGTGGCCCTAAAAATGAAACATCGCGTCTGACGTGGTGGGCCGGGCACTGAAGGACTAAATGCTCACAGAAACCGTTGCTGTTGCGGAGATGTGTTTTGGTTTGGATCGCTGTCCTCGCCCGAGTTGTTCTATGTTCCATTTATGTCCGGAAACATGATCTACCACAGGAGTCTTACATTCTGGACCGGTAGGCCACTTGCGGACCCGTCATGATTGACCCTTTACAATGTAACTGACGAAAAGAAAGTTTGGCCATGAAGCTTTGTCAAGCCAGAGAGAAATCGATTCAATGTCAGTTTATTGTGGAAGACATATTGTAGAACAATTTTTTTTTAAACCGTAGCAGAAAGTGCTAAGGTAGGAGAAAGTGCTCAGGTGACAGAACTTGCTCAGCTGACAGAAAGGGCTCACCTGGCAGACAGTGCTCAGGAAATAAAAAGTACTTAGGGGACAGAAAGTGTTCAGGAAACAGAAAGTACTCATGTGACAAAAAGTGCTCAGGGTATTTCACAAATATGAAGAAAACATGACAATTATTTGTGTCTCAAAAGCGGCGTTTAGATTTGTCTTGACTTTTTTCGTGCTTGTTCTTTTGGGTGGTCGTGGCATTCTGTTGGTTTGTTTGTTTGTTGTTTTTGTGGTGTGTCATTATCTTATTTTTGTTTGTGTGGGGGAGTGTGGGGGAAGGGGGGTGGTTGGGGGGTGTGGGTGGGGGCGGGGCTGTGGGGTGTTATCTTTATCAGAGCGTTTTTTAAAATCCAAAAGTGCTTGTTTCTATTTTTCAAATTTCTGATCTGAAAACCTGTCAGTCTAACGGGAAGGAGATCTATTTAGTTATATGTTATATGTGTTCCATCGATAGCAGTCGGTCTGAAATTGTTTATTATTGTTTGATCTGTTTCTAGTGACACGTGAAGACTTGAGGTCGAATCGCTAATTTGTTTTCGAACAATAACTGTGGTAAACAGTATCAAGTGTCAGCGCTACTGAACCGTGGAGGGTTCAATAAAAGTATACTCCTGGAAAAATGCGAGGACACGTCTTTGAAGTAAGCGTCAACCACCAATTGGTTTATCAAACCTTAACTAGGGATCCGTGCACATAGAGATGCTGTACTAGAGATGACCTCCTTGGTAACAAGGAAGGGAAAGGAGAAGAAGAAGAGGAAGAAGTAGAGGAAGAAAAAGAGAAGAAATGAAGAAGAAGAAGAAAACAAGTGAAGAAGAAGAAGAAGACGAAGAAGACAAAGAAGAAAAAGACGAAGAAGAAGAAGAAGTAGAAAAAGGAAATTACATAGCTTTACTAAAGTGTTACCAGCGTGAAATGAAAATTGTCCTCGTGTAGCCCTCGGACTGGTTGGAGTTTGAGAGACCCGATCTACGACATAGATATATCGTTTGTAGAAGGCAACAGGAATCGATTATCAAATAAATGAAGACTGACGATCACGATTTGTTGTCCAGCTCTTGGAAATTAGGCTACGCTTTCAGTGGGCGTTCATTTCTAGGTGAAATCGATACAGTCACATATTGATAATCGTCAGAATAACACATTGAATATCGAGGTGAAAGTAGTGAGTGTGGGGGGTTCTGAGCAGCAGAAGCAGTAGCAGTCGTGGTAGCTGTAATAGAAGTAGAGGTTGTAATAGTTATAGTTGATTTAGAGTCAAGCCATCGACCTGATACACAGAGAGACACACAGAGAGATACACAGAGAGACAGAGAGAGAGAGACAGAGACACAGAGAGACACAGAGAGAGAGAGATACAGAGAGACAGAGAGAGATACAGAGAGACAGAGAGAGAGAGAGAGACACAGAGAGAGAGAGATACAGAGACACAGTGAGACAGAGAGAGAGACACAGAGAGACACAGAGAGACACAGAGAGAGAGAGACACAGAGTGACAGAGAGAGAGACAGAGACACAGAGAGACACAGAGAGAGAGACACACAGAGTGGCAGAGAGAGAGACACAGAGAGAGAGACACATAGAGAGACACAGAGAGACACAGAGAGACACAGAGAGAGAGACACAGAGAGAGAGACACAGAGAGACACAGAGATACAGAGAGAGAGAGAGATACAGAGAGAGAGAGACATAGGGAGACACAGATAGACACAGAGAAAGAGACACAGAGAGAGACACAGAGAGACATAGAGAGAGACACACAGAGAGAGACTCAGAGAGATAGACACAGAGAGATACAGAGAGAGACACACAGAGAGAGACAGAGAGAGACACACGGAGAGAGACACAGAGAGAGATAGACAGAGACACACAGAGAGATACACAGAGAGAGACACACAGAGAGAGAGACAGAGACACATAGAGACACAGAGAGAGACAGAGAGAGACACATAGAGAGAGAGACAGAGACACCGAGACACAGATAGAGATACAGAGAGAGACACAGAAAGAGAGACACAGAGAAAGAGACACAGAGAGAGACAGAGAGAGAGACAGAGACATAGAGACACAGAGAGAGAGACACAGGGACAGACACAGAGAGAGACAGAGAGAGAGACACATAGAGAGAGACAGAGAGAAAGAGACACAGAGAGAGAGACACAGAGATAGACACAGATAGAGACACAGAGAGAGATACAGAGAGACACAGAGAGAGAGAGAAAGAGAGAGACAGAGACACAGAGAGAGAGACACAGAGATACACAGATAGAGAGAGAGACAGAGACACAGAGAGACACACAGAGAGAGAGATACAGACACACAGAGAGACAGAGACACAGAGAGAGAGAGAGATACAGAGACACAGTGAGACAGAGAGACAGAGAGAGAGAGACACACAGAGAGACACAGAGAGAGAGACACAGAGTGACAGAGAGAGACAGAGACACAGAGAGACACAGAGAGAGAGACACACAGAGTGACAGAGAGAGAGAGACAGAGAGAGAGACACAGAGAGAGAGACACATAGAGAGACACAGAAAGGCACAGAGAGACACAGAGAGAGAGAGACAGAGAGAGAGAGAGACACAGAGAGACACAGAGAGAGATACAGAGAGAGAGACACAGGGAGACACAGATAGACACAGAGAAAGAGACACAGAGAGACACAGAGAGAGAGAGACACACAGAGAGACATAGAGAGAGAGACACAGAGAGAGACAGAGAGAGACACACAGAGAGAGACACAGAGAGAGAGACACAGAGAGAGATAGACAGAGACACACAGAGAGATACACAGAGAGAGACACACAGAGAGAGACACAGAGACACATAGAGACACAGAGAGAGACACAGAGAGAGAGAGAGAGAGACAGAGAGAGACACATAGAGAGCGAGACAGAGACACAGAGAGAGATACACTTAGAAAGAGACACAGAGAGAGAGACAGAGACACCGAGACACAGATAGAGATACAGAGAGACAAACAGAGAGAGAGAGACACAGAGAAAGAGACACAGAGAGAGAGACAGAGAGAGAGACAGAGACATAGAGACACAGAAAGAGAGACACAGGGACAGACACAGAGAGAGACACAGAGAGAGAGAGACACATAGAGAGAGACAGAGAGAGAGAGAAAGAGACACACAGAGAGAGACACAGAGATAGACACAGAGAGAGACACAGAGAGAGACACACAGAGAGAGACACAGAGAGAGAGACACAGAGAGAGACACAGAGAGAGATAGACAGAGACACACAGAGAGATACACAGAGAGAGACACACAGAGAGAGACACAGAGACACATAGAGACACAGAGAGAGACACAGAGAGAGAGAGAGAGAGACAGAGAGAGACACATAGAGAGCGAGACAGAGACATAGAGAGAGATACACTTAGAAAGAGACACAGAGAAAGAGACACAGAGAGAGAGACAGAGAGAGAGACAGAGACATAGAGACACAGAAAGAGAGACACAGGGACAGACACAGAGAGAGACACAGAGAGAGAGAGACACATAGAGAGAGACAGAGAGAGAGAGAAAGAGACACACAGAGAGTGACACAGAGATAGACACAGATAGAGACACAGAGAGAGATACAGAGAGACACAGAGAGAGTGAGAGAGAGACAGAGACACAGAGAGGGAGACACAGAGAGACACAGAGCGAGAGACACAGAGAGAGAGACAGACACAGAAAAGAGAGATACAGAGAGAGACACAGAGAGATACACAGAGAAAGACAAAGAGAGAGAGAGAGACAGAAATACACAGAGAATCGAGACACTGAGATATACAGAGAGATAGACAGAGAGAGACAAAGAGAGAGAGACACAGAGAGAGAGACAGATAGAGACACAGAGAGAGTGACATAGAAAGACACAAAGAGTTAGATACAGTGACACAGAGAGAGAGACACACAGAGAGACTCAGAGAGAGACACAGAGAGACACACAGAGAGATACATAGAGAGAGACACGGAGAGAGAGAAAGAGACAGAGAGAGAGACACAGAGAGAGACACAGAGAGATACACAGAGAATAACACAGAGAGAGATAGAGACACACAGAGTAACAGAGAGAGAGACAAAGACACAGCGAGAGAGACACAGAGAGAGAGAGAGACAGAGAGAGACACACAGAGAGACACAAAGTGACACAGAGAGATACAGACACAGAGAGAGAGACAGAAACACAGAGACACACAGAGAGAGAAACACAGAGTGACAAAAAGAGACACAGAGAGAGACACGGAGACAGAGACAGAGAGACACAGAGACACAGAGAGAGACACAGAGAGAGAGACCCAGAGAGCCACAGAGAGAGATACACAGAGTGACACAGAGAGAGACACAGAGAGAGAGACACACAGAGATACAGAGAGAGAGACACAGAGACAAAGAGATATACAGAGAGAGACAGACACAGAGACACAGAGAGAGACAGAGACATAGAGACACATGAGAGAGACATAGGGACAGACACAGAGAGAGACACATAGAGACAGACACATAGAGACAGACACAGAGAAAGAGACAGAGACACAGAGAAAGAGACACAGAGAGAGACACAGACAGACAAATAGAGAGACACAGAGAAAGACAGAGAGACACAGAGAGAGAGACAGAGAGATAAACAGAAAAAGACAAATAGAGAGAGAGACAGAAATACAGAGAGAGAGACACACACAGAGAGACACAGAGAGAGACAGAGAGAGAGACACAGAGAGAGAGACACAGACAAAGAGAGAGACAGATAAAGACTTAGAGAGAGTGACACAGAGAGACACAAAAAGATAGACACAGAGTGACACAGATAGAGACAAACAGAGAGACACGGAGAGAAAGACACAGAGAGAGAGACAGAGACACAGAGAGAAAGACACAGAGAGAGACATAGAGAGATACACAGAGAAAGACACAGAGAGGGACCCACAGAGAAAGACACAGAGAGAAAGACAGAGAGAGAGACACACAGAGAAAGATACAGACAGATACACAGAGATTACACAGAGAAAGACACAGAGAGAAAAACACAGAGAGAGACACAGAGAGAGAGACACAGGGAAACACAGAGAGAGAGACCGACAGAGACACAGAGTGAGAGACAGAGACACAGAGAGAGAGAGAGAGACATAAAGAGAGACACACAGAGAGACACAGAAAGAGACACAGAGAGAGACACACGGAAAGAGAGACACAGAGAAATACACAGAGAGAGACACAGAGAGAGACACAGAGAGAGACACAGAGAGAGACACAGAGAGACACACTGAGAGAGAGAGACAGAGAGAGAGAGACAAAGAGAAATACACAGAGAAAGACACAGAGAGAGACAGAGAGAGACACAAAGAGAGAGACACAGAGAGAGACACAAAGAGAGAGAGACACAGAGAGAGACACAGATAGAGACACACAGAGAGACAGATGTAACATTTCCCGCCGGAGCATGGGGGAGGGGGCCGGTTTAGGATGCATGAACATGTTAAAGCCTAAAGCTACCTGAATGCATGTCAAGGTCACTCACCGTCTCAGCAAAGGAGAACAGAGTTGGGTTAAGGAATGTGGACAGGTAGAAACTGACCACTGGCCTTCCGATTTTGGTAGGGGGAGATTGATTGACAGACGAAATTGGCAGCGGGGCTTGCTGCGAGAGAAATGGAGTGACAGGTGTGCAAAGTGTTTCGGTCCAATTGGATTAAAGATGATCATCACCTGAGATCGATTGGTAAAGCTCTGGCCTTGCTTGAGGATATATAACTCGAGACAAAGTTTAGCTCGGGGAGGCTGTAGGAGAGATGGAGTATGAGAGAGAGAGAGAGAGAGAGACTGAACGTGGATCGTATGTTTAACTCACCGACTTAGGTAGAGGAGCGATTGATAGACGGTTGGACGAATGTTTAGTGATAGAACAGGATCGCTCAAATAGGTGTGTGAGTTTTGCATTAATAGATAATGTGAAAGTGTGTTTGTAAGCAAGGACACATTGTGAACGAGTTATGTCGAGATCGCCCGCCTGAGGGGATTTCAGTGAGGAAGAGTATTTGATAAGGTGTTTTGAAGACGCAGTTAAGGCGATGTGTGTGTGATGTAATTGCAAGGCAATAGAACTGGGTTTTTTAGTTAGTTGGGAATTCCATCAATAGCTAATGCTTACAATTCCCGTTTTAGTTGAATGTTTAGTTAAGATATGTATTATATTGTGTTTGTAATTTCTCTACTCATTCTATGATATGAGTATGATATAATAAATATGCCACCTGCTGTTTGATATGTCATTTACTGAGTATGGTCATGATGATGTGGATGAGTGTGAGAATGTTCTAAGTTAGATCGCGGCCAGGGCAAGCAGAGGGTCTGATACACAGAGAGAGAGACACAGAGAGAGACAAAGAGAAATACACAGAGAAAGACACAGAGAGAGACACAGAGAGTGACACAGAGAGAGACACATAGAGAGACAGAGAGAGAGACACAGAAAGAGACACAGAGAGAGACACAGAGAGAGACACACAGAGAAAGACACAGAGAAAGACACACAAAGAAAGACATATAGAGAGACACACAGAGAGAGACACACAGAGAAAGACACAGAGAGAAACACACAGAGAAAAACACAGAGAGACACAGAGAGAGATACACACAGCGAGAGACACACAGAGAGAGACACACAGAGAGAGACACACAGAGAAAGACACAGAGAGAGACACACAGAGAAAGACACAGAGAGAAACACACAGAGAAAAACACAGAGAGACACAGAGAGAGATACACACAGCGAGAGACACAGAGAGAGAGAGATACAGAGAGAGACACACAGAGACACAGAGAGAGAGACACACAGCGAGAGACACACAGAGAGAGACACACAGAGAGAGACACACAGAGAAACACACACAGAGAGAGACATACACAGAGAGAGACACACAGAGAGAGACACACAGAGAGAGACACACATAGACACACACATAGACGCACACATATAGACATACACACAGAGATACACAGAGAGACTTACGCGCGTACGCTCACACACCTATAGACACACACACAGACACACCCACACACACACATATATATATATATATATATATATATATATATATATATATATATATATATATCTATAGACACGCACACACACACATTGACACACACAGAGAGACAACACCCACATATGTGTAGACGCGCACACACATACAGACACATACAGAGACAACGCATACACATAGACACACACACACAGATACACGCCAACAGACACATATAGAAAGGCACACATATATACACACACACACACAGAGACATCTCACACATATATAGACAGGCACACACACATACAGACACCCAATTGCTCGTGAAAACTCGCACAAAACACATGCAAAAGCAATAGAGAAAAACAATTGACAAGTTTATCAGAAGTGCATATTTATATTCGATGTTGTGTTTGGAGAGCAGGGTTTCATGCGGTGTTGTGTTTGGAGAGCAGGTTTCCATGCAATGTTGTGTTTGCTTGCTCTCATGTGTGCTGACGCACGGTCTGTGAAACATGCTGATCACGACTCCACCTCACTTCCCCTTAGGGTTCCTTAAAACAGACTGCCACATCAACCGGGCAACAGGTGGGGAAGGGCACTGTGAACCCCGTAATGATGAGCTTACCTGGATACCTAGTGTTGCACTACAACAATGAAGAACTCGGTATACGTTTTCAAGTACTCCCCAGGGTTTATGATAAGCCACCGTACCCCACCATCAAAGAAACGGTCAAGAGTTGAATTAACTGAGAGCGAGTGGCATCCAACAACAACAACAACATGTGTATTATTTACTTGTTTCCTGCGTGGTCATGATCTCTCTTCTCTGATCTCCCTTCTCTGATCTCCCTCACAACCACATAGTTCTGTCATTAAGATGGTGCAGATGATAGATCTATGTTCAAGTAAACATTGCAAAACTCTTTAACATCTTTTCCAGAACCCATTTACATAGGCGGACAATGGCAGGGGTGAGGTGGGGCACAAAGATATAAACGTTGAGATGTGAGAAATGGCTGTGGTTGTGAAGATACGCTGGCTGGCCGGAATGAGCAGCCGACAGGCGGGACCGGAAACGGTAAGGTGAATCAGTGAGTCTACTGGAACAGCGATATCCCCAGAGGAGAGTAAGGAACGCTTGTAGATGAAACATTAACAAACAGTGGGTTATTGACAGTCGGTCGGTAACTGGGAGCTAGATTGTAGTTTTATAAAGTTCTCAGCCTACAATGATAGAGCTGCTGTTGTGTCTGTTGTTGTTGTTAGACTGTTGATTGCTAGAATTGCTGTTGTGACTGTTGTTGTTGTTAGACTGTTGATTGCTAGAATTGATGTTGTGTCTGTTGTTGTTGTTAGACTGTTGATTGCTAGAATTGATGTGTCTGTTGTTGCTTTTCTTGTTGTCGTCGTCAGCAGCAACAGCACCAGCAGCAGCTAGACAGTTGATTGATGGAGATGCTGTTGCTGTTGTTCCTATTAGATAGTTGATTGATAGAGTTGTTGTTGTTGTTGTTGGTGTTCCTGTTAGATCTTTGATTTGATAGAGTTGTTGTTGTTATTGGTGTTATTAGATTATTGATTGTTAGAGTGTTTGCAGTTGTTGTTAGCTTTTTGATTGTTAGAGTGTTTGCAGTTGTTGTTAGGTTGTTGATTGTTAGAGTGTTTGCAGTTGTTGTTAGCTTGTTGATTGTTAGAGTGTTTGCAGTTGTTGTTAGCTTTTTGATTGTTAGAGTGTTTGCAGTTGTTGTTAGGTTGTTGATTGTTAGAGTGTTTGCAGTTGTTGTTAGCTTGTTGATTGTTAGAGTGTTTGCAGTTGTTGTTAGGTTGTTGATTGTTAGAGTGTTTGCAGTTGTTGTTAGCTTGTTGATTGTTAGAGTGTTTGCAGTTGTTGTTAGGTTGTTGATTGTTAGAGTGTTTGCAGTTGTTGGTAGCTTGTTGATTGTGTGAGGGTTTGCAGTTGTTGTTAGGTTGTTGATTGTTAGAGTGTTTGCAGTTGTTGTTAGATTGTTGATTGTTAGTTGGTTGATTGTTAGTTTTTTGTTAGCTTGCCATTTTTAGAGTGTTTATGCTGATAGTATTTATGTTTAGAGTATTTATGTTTAAATTGTGTATGTTTAGAGTATGCATCTTGGTTATACTTAGTGTTGTTAACGTTATGAGTGTTTAACTTTTATTAGTTGTGTTTAGGATTGTTAT
Source organism: Ariolimax columbianus (assembly GCA_036924085.1). Classification (NCBI taxonomy): domain Eukaryota; kingdom Metazoa; phylum Mollusca; class Gastropoda; order Stylommatophora; family Arionidae; genus Ariolimax; species Ariolimax columbianus. The sequence continues at coordinate 103,086,231 of JAVGWX010000007.1, read as the reverse complement.
ATTTTCGCTGTCAATGTTTAGAATATGTGCCAATAGAGTGTACAGCGTTAGATTTGTTGTGGCTCCACTGTTTATGGTTTCAGCGTTTTTTGGAGTAGATCGTTTATTGTTAGTATTCTCTAGTTACAGTGTTTAGGGTTATTATGGTTTGAATGTTTATGGGTAGGGTGCTTGTGGTAAGAGTATTCGTGGTAGAATGGTTCTGGTTAGAATATTTGTATCTACAATGGTTATGGGTAGAATGTGTTGTGTTAGAGTGTTTGAAACTATAAAGTTCATGGTGCGAGTGTTGTGAGCTTAATGTTGGAACTTTCATGTTTAAAGTTGGTGTAGTTAGAGTGTTAAATGTTATAATGTGTAAGGTTAGAGTGTTTGTGGTTAGAGTTTGTTCTTAGAGTTTTTTTAAGATTACAATGTACACTCTTAGAGTTTTTAAAGTTAGAGTGCACGTATACTTCTGTTAGACTTTTGATGATTAAAGTCTTTCTGTCAAAAGTGTTTTTAATGTGTTATTTTTAAGACCATCAAACAGAGTGTTTGATGTTACTAGTAATGTCACAGTAATAGTGTATGATGTTACTGGTAATGTCACGGCTAGACTGTTTGATGTTATAAGTAATGTCACAGTTAGAGTGTTTAATGTTACTTGTAATGTCACAGTCAGAGCGTTTGATGTTACTAGTAATGTCACGGTTAGAGTGTTTGATGTTATAAGTAATGTCACGGTTAGAGTGTTTATCTTAAAGTGTTGTATTGAGTTATAGTGTTAATAACCTCAGCAGATGTGTATCATGGCATGGAGAACATCAATCACAGGTTACCATCTGCTCTACTAACGGGAAGTAAATGTGACCGAGAGCTAGTGTGGCAGAGTCTAGGTTTTGCTGAGTAGTTACTTTAGAGTGTTGCAACTCGTATCCACACCCCAACAGGACGTTACACAGTAAACACTATCTAACAACATGTTACATATTTAATAACTATCTCCACAAAACAATATTAGCAAAAAGATCAAAATACATTTGAACTAAATAATCGTTATGTATATATATATATATATATATATATATATATATATATATATATATATATATATATATATATATATATATATATATATATATAGTAATGTTAAATCTCCATCTGAGGTTTTAAGCAATAACTTTTGAATATTTCCGCCAAATTAACTAACCAAAGCTCTCGCCGCTACACTCCCCTTATCTGCCATTACACTACACACAAGGACAAACTCGTCCTCACGATCAGGCGGTCTGTCCATTCTTATCCAATTAAATCACGTTACTTATAGTCGGAATGACGTACTCACTTGTGGTCACACACGCAGTTGATCTGTGCATAGACATACCTCAGAACACACATCGTTCCCAAAGTTTGCTGCAAAATATGATAGACATTCAGATCTCTTACTTAATCTCTTCACGTATTCTTGAATGCAGCTGTAACTAGATCACGCATTGTTCACTCGGTGTCCTGTAAGTACGACACACAGTTAGATTTAATGATGTTCACAGGGTGTCCAACACACACACTTATAGAGCGACTGGCCAAAACTCGAGCGTGTATGTTTGTTCAGTCACCCTGCAAACTCACTTTATCTCTGTCTGCTAGACTACTAACATCCTATCAATCTCTCTCCTAGCCAGTCTCTCTCCTAGCCAGTCTCTCTCCTAGCCAGTCTGCTAGACTACTAACATCCTATCAATCTCTCTCCTAGCCAGTCTCTCTTCTAGCCAGTCTGCTACACTACTAAAAGTCTATCAATCTCTCTCCTAGCCAGTCTCTCTTCTAGCCAGTCTCTCTTCTAGTCAGTCTGCTACACTACTAAAAGTCTATCAATCTCTCTCCTAGCCAGTCTCTCTTCTAGCCAGTCTGTCTTCTAGCCAGTCTGCTACACTACTAAAAGTCTATCAATCTCTGTCCAAGCCAGTCTCTCTCTCCTAGCCAGTCTGCTACACTACTAAAAGTCTATCAATCTCTCTCCTAGCCAGTTTCTCTCCTAGCCAGTCTCTCTCCTAGCCAGTTTGCTAGACTACTAACAGCCTATCAATCTCTGTCCTAGCCAGGTTCTCTCCTAGCCAGTCTCTCTTCTAGCCAGTTTGCTACACTACTAACAGCCTATCAATCTCTCTCCTAGCCAGTCTCTCTCTCCTAGTCAGTCTGCTACACTACTAAAAGTCTATCAATCTCTCTCCTAGCCAGTCTCTCTCTCCTAGTTAGTCTGCTACACTACTAAAAGTCTATCAATCTCTGTCCTAGCCAGTCTCTCTCTCCTAGCCAGTTTGCTAGACTACTAACAGCCTATCAATCTCTCTCCTAGCCAGTCTTTCAGTCTCTCTCTCCAAGCCAGTCTGCTTAAGTTCATCTTGGCCGAGTATTTTATAGTCACAAGCAACATTATGGCTGTCTAATGGTCTCCTGTTGGTTGTCTGACGGTGAGTGACCTTGACACATATCCAGGCAACCTTTGTTCCCAGAGTCGCCAGCCCAATCACCCCTGCCCTAAACGCCCATGCTTCAACTGAAACTGTTACAATATCAACCTCATCATGCTAAACCAACTGTTACAGAAACAACAACTGCATAAACACGACAAGTACCTAGGCGCAGGCTTCCTGAAAGATGCCAACTGTAGCTGTGGCTTTATGCTCCAGTTGGAATGAAAAGAAGACAAGAAGAGGAAATCTTTATGTCAGCATTTCTTGTATGCCTTTCTCTCCTTTCTCCCTCACTCTTTCTTGTTCTCTCAATTCCTTCCCCCCCCCCCTCTCTCTCTCTCTCTATATATATATATATATCTCTGTCTGTGTGCATGCCACCCTCCATCTTCTAACATGGGACAGTTGCCTGCTCCTGAAGGAGACGCTCGTGTTGACAGTGCGGACAAAGGCTACCAGAACGTCCCTGCTCTGTCGCAGCAGCAGCGTCCATCAACATTTATCTCACTCGTCACTCGTCACTCGTTCTCACATCGGGGTTTTTGTGCATGCTCGTGAGCCCTCTGTTTATGCCCGGAGGCACTCTGTTTATGCCCGGAAGCACTCTGTTTATGTCTGGAAGCGCACTGTTTATTTCTGGGCGAGTCATTGTTATGTGTGAGAGCCATGCCGTGGATGTTGTGCCTCCTTCTATATATCTCTACCGACCTCCTCCTCCGACTGTCCCTTTATTTAAATGAAGGTGCTCCGGCGACAGACTATGCAAATAGATCTCATACACCCCAAACAGATCTGTCTGAGATAGCATCACGGCACGAGGATAATCATAGTAATTGGAGGCGTACTGTGGATGTGGTTGGTGTGGGTGGTTAGCAGTGATTCGGCATTCATTGGTAGTAGTAATGTTTTGGTATGTGTCCTCATCGATTTGATGTTATTGGCATATAGATGGTGCTGGTGTGTGTCGTGGTATAATGGATATGGTTGAAGTAGTGGTGGAAGCAATAGGATGTTGCAGTTAATGATGGTATTAATGGCGGGTTTGAAGACACGGGTAAGGACAGTGATGATCACGATGATGCAACTGATGACTGCGGTTGCGGTGGTAAGTATCATCGTGATGGTAATGAATGTGAAGAGCATGAAAACAGCACGACCCTGAGCTGACTTTCAACAAATGACACAATTATTCTGCAGGTTCGTGATAGGTGCACACCTGGCGTTGGATCGCACGAATCGTACAAGCTCAGGTCTATTCTCGATCACACCTCGGAAAAGCAGGTCGGCAAAATTCAAGTCTGAAGGTTAGCCAGTCCAAAGGTCAGCCAGTCCAGAGGTCAGCCAGTCCAAAGGTCTCTCCTGTTTTATCCGACCACACAACAAAGAACCCATCCACCACATCTCCCCTAATTGGGCGAAGCTAGCTAGCTCTTGAAATGTATGATTCTGACGTACGTAAACCCAGATCCGACCAAGTATGTGAGCAGCCCCTTTCATGAAATAGGGATTCTTCTCGCCAGCTGTAAACAACTTGAATGTCTGTACCGCTCTTCTATCCTGGCCATGATGTCTCCTACAATCTGAGTAAAGGGCGGCTCTGATGTGGGGGTGTAATTGGGTTGGAATATGATTATAACAGCTTGATGGTCCTCAGAGATCGCTATCTGGTGGATGAACTTCCCATCACAGATAACTTGATGAAGGCAGTTTTTGTCTGTGGCTCACAAAGAACAAGCTGTTGTAAACGCTACGCTGATGCAAGAATAGTTCTTCGTACAGTTTGGTGGAAGGTGGGGGAAGAGGGAAGGGCGGGGGTCAGGGAGGGGGTTGGAGGATCGGTACAGTTTGGTGGAAGGTGGGGGAAGAGGGAAGGGCGGGGGTCAGGGAGGGGGTTGGAGGATCGGTACAGTTTGGTGGAAGGTGGGGGAGGAGGGGGGGGGGTCAGGGAGGGGGTTGGAGGATCGGTACAGTTTGCTGGAAGGTGGGGGAAGGGCGGGGGTCAGGGAGGGGGTTGGAGGATCGGAACAGTTTGGTGGAAGGTGGGGGAAGGGCGGGTGTCAGGGAGGGGGTTGGAGGATCGGTACAGTTTGCTGGAAGGTGGGGGAAGCGGGAAGGGCGGGGGTCAGGGAGGGGGTTGGAGGATCCGTACAGTTTGCTGGAAGGTGGGGGAAGGGGGGGTCAGGGAGGGGGTTGGAGGATCGGTACAGTTTGGTGGAAGGTGGGGGAAGAGGGAAGGGCGGGGGTCAGGGAGGGGGTTGGAGGATCGGTACAGTTTGCTGGAAGGTGGGGGAAGGGGGGGGTCAGGGAGGGGGTTGGAGGATCGGTACAGTTTGCTGGAAGGTGGGGGAAGAGGGAAGGGCGGGGGTCAGGGAGGGGGTTGGAGGATTGGTACAGTTTGGTGGAAGGTGGGGGAAGAGGGAAGGGCGGGGGTCAGGGAGGGGGTTGGAGGATTGGTACAGTTTGGTGGAAGGTGGGGGAAGCGGGAATGGCGGGGGTCAGGGAGGGGGTTGGAGGATCGGTACAGTTTGCTGGAAGGGGGGGGAAGGGGGGGGGGTCAGGGAGGGGGTTGGAGGATCGGTACAGTTTGCTGGAAGGTGGGGGAAGGGCGGGGGTCAGGGAGGGGGTTGGAGGATCGGTACAGTTTGCTGGAAGGTGGGGGAAGGGGGGGGGGGTCAGGGAGGGGGTTGGAGGATCGGTACAGTTTGCTGGAAGGTGGGGGAAGCGGGAATGGCGGGGGTCGGGGAGGGGGGTTGGAGGATCGGTACAGTTTGCTGGAAGGTGGGGGAAGCGGGAATGGCGGGGGTCGGGGAGGGGGGTTGGAGGATCGGTACAGTTTGCTAGAAGGTGGGGGAGAGGGGGTGTCAGGGAGGGGGGTGGAGGATCGGTACAGTTTGCTGGAAGGTGGGGGAGGAGGAAGGGCGGGGGTCAGGGAGGGGGGTGGAGGATCGGTACAGTTTGGTCGAACAACATTTCAGACTCTTCAACTCCACCACAACATGTGTTAAAAATCCCTTTTAATTTGTGCAGGCGGAAACAAAATGATATTAAGTTGATGGTAGCAATAGGCTGTGATCTTGTTAGGGTAACAGTACCACGGCGGGTAAATGGGGCGTCGCTTACGGAGTCTCTTAGTACTGCATCGCTCACATCCAGAGAGCCCTCACGACTGATGCTTCCATGAGAGAGCCCTCACGACTGTTTTCCATGAAAGAGCCCTCACTACTGGTGCTTCCATGAGAGAGCCCTCACGACTGGTGCTTCCATGAGAGAGCCCTCACGACTGGTGCTTCCACGAGGGAGCCCTCACGACTGGTGCTTCTATGAGAGAACTCTGACTACTGGTGCTTCTACGAGAGAGTCATCACGACTGGTGCTTCCATGATAGAGCCCTCACTACTGGTGCTTTCACGAGAGAGCCCTCACGACAGGTGCTTCTATGAGAGAACTCTCACTACTGGTGCTTCCACGAGAGAGTCCTCACGACTGGTGCTTCCATGATAGAGCCCTCACTACTGGTGCTTCCACGAGAGAGTCCTCACGACTGGTGCTTCCATGATAGAGCCCTCACTACTGGTGCTTTCACGAGAGAGCCCTCACGACTGGTGCTTCTACGAGAGAGCCCTCAGGACTGGTGCTTCCATGAGAGAGCCAAGATGTATGTTGATAGATAGTTACACCTTGAAACTGGTGTCAGATGTATTCAATGACTTCAGAAAATGAATGTATTTAATGTAATGTCACCAAACTATTGAGAGAGTGACATGTCCTTACAAAGATGGTGGTGACCTGTCTCTTTAGTTCCCTTGTACAGATTGAGATCTTGCAAGCCAACTTCATTTGCCAATTGATCAATATTTGGTTGAGGGTCTTCCTCTGTATGTACGTGACCCACGCAAGCTGTACATGAAGCCCTTACATACACTCTAACACTCGCTACCCAATACTCTGGATAAATGCATGCTAACGAGACGTCTGAGCAATGCTGGGTCATTTGTTCGTGCTGGAACACGAAGAAACATTTGCTGAGAAAACCAATCTGGAGGAAGCAAATAACCAGCTTCACTCTTGGACAGTCCTGTGCTGTAGAGGAAATGTGCCCTCTACATATTAAGGAAGTGCTAGATATCAGCTGTTATGTTCGAATGAACAGTTACACATCCACTTGAGATAACATACAACCGAACCAAGACGCATTTACCTGAGATTACTCCTAAGATCTTCGATCTCGCATGTACTGTTTAACATTTGCACATTTTAAGTGGCCAACATTCAACCTACGGGGCGAAGGTGACGGATGGCTTCTGCAAATGACACCCTCACCTACAGTAGTGGCTCTGGTTAACAGAAAATGGGCACAAATATCAAACAGATCTTGCAACTTATCTGACTGTAGTATAGGGAGTTCAGCTCGCAGATCAATCCCAAATTAGACCCATGCAGTGTTCTGCTCCCTGAGGAGCTCCAGAGAGAAGGTTGCCTTCCAGCTCACTACTCGTAGTGGTTGTGGCATTGGGAAACTCAATATTTAGAAATATGTGGGAGATAACTTGATATGGGAGAAAACTTGATATGGGAGAAAACTTGATATGGGAGATCACCTGATATGGGAGATAACTTGATATGGGAGAAAACTTGATATGGGAGAAAACTTGATATGAGAGATAACTTGATATGGGAGAAAACTTGATATGGGAGAAAACTTGATATGGGAGATAACTTGATATGGGAGATAACGTGATATGGGAGATAACTTGATATGAGAGATAACTTGATATGGCAGAACCCTTGATATGGGAGAAAACTTGATATGGGAGATAACTTGATATGGGAGATAACTTGATATGGAAGATAATTTGATATGGGAGAACCCATGATATGGGAGAAAACTTGATATGGGAGAAAACTAAATCGTAGTTAATCATTTCCGTCGAACGATATAGTTTTGAAATCGATACCTGACGGCACTCAAGACAGTAATGATGGCAAGCGATGTATGACAGCACTCAAAACCATTGCTCAGTTTAGGCATTAAAGAAGGGGAAATAATAGGCCTGAAGTGGCCATAAAATGACGGAATACATCGCCGTCGCCTTTAGCAGGCAATGCAGAGAACGGTGCACGTTAAACCAAAGCTCTAGGTAGAACATTTGAGAAGTGATAATGTTGTAACAGAGTTCTCAATCCTCTTTACTATTCTTGTACGAGAACCAGTTTACACTATCATGGTATAGAATGCCTCCGCATACTATCTTTCTTACTATCAAACTGTCTCTGAGACGGGAAGAGACCTATCTCACACCAACACAGAAAACACTAGGACTGATGTGATTAGTAAAACACAAGATAATTCATTTATTACAAATCTAGTCATTTACAGCTTCTTGAAAACTAAACTAACTATGACTGAATCTTTCTAACTCATGGTGTCAGCAGGATCTGGTTCGAACCCCAATATCTATAACCCGGTCCTGTAGTCTATCCTAAACCTCTTATATTATCTAGACATTTCACTTATACCCGTCAATACAAATCTTGTTCTACAATTGATTAACTGTCTGTGTGGCCACGTGGTGCACTTCGGCAGTTGGCGATCAGGCTGAACTCTGACTGTCTCCTGTCGTCGGAACTGCGCTGTGGAACCAAAGTATCTCAACAAGGTGTGTGGATGTGCTCCATGAGAAGTTTAAGGTACACCTCATTCGATCATGAGGCTCTGTCTGACCCCTCTGACCAATGTGGGTTCAGACGTCCCCATTGAAAACCTGACATGAGCAGTTCTTAGAAGAGCCTACTCGACCGTTCTTGTGTGTACTCTTCTTACACCTTTATTTGCTTTAAATTCAGCGGATCACTAAGAGCTGATATCCGTGAAATGCACAACCAGCAATTCTTAAAAAGCTTGTCCAACTCTCTACTACTGAATCGAGTCAGTTTGCCGTAAATTTCGACTCACCACCCACAGCCGATGACCGCGAAAAGCACAACCGACAATTCTCACAAGCCTTGTCCGATTCTGCCTCTGAGTTTATCGACTCAGTTTACTGTTCTTCCCAGCATACTCAAGAGCAAAGAGCGTGGAATCCATAGCACGGCTCTGTCACTTGAAGTGATCAGATTTGCATCTCGTGTCCATGGGGTTGGCTCACTATCTCTCTCATTAAGCAATACTGTAAAGTCCAAGATACTCATTGTGATTAACCTCCTGCCAGTTCAGTCGCTCTTTTGCTCTTAATTTGAATGCTCCCTTAAGCTCATCCCTAAACAACATGGCCGCTGATCATGAAGTACTTCTATCCCTACCTCGTTGCACAGCGAGCTTCTCGAATCACTATTGTGTCTGTAACACTTGCCAATCTGCCACTTTCCACTCCCTGAGACCTGTTCACCCAGCTGTCTATCTTGTCACCACTCTCAATCTCCCACGTTCCCCGCACTGATACCTGTTCACCCAGCTGTCTATCGTGTCAACCCTGTAAATCTCCCACGTTCCCCCACTGAGACCTGTTCACCCAGCTGTCTATCTTGTCACCCCTGTCAATCTCCTACGTTCCCCCACTGAGACCTGTTCACCCAGCTGTCTATCTTGTCACCCCTCTCAATCTGACACGTTCCCCCACTGACAACTGCTCACCCAGCTGTCTATCTTGTCACCCCTGTCAATCTCCCACGTTCCCCCACTGAGAACTGTTCACCCAGCTGTCTATCTTGTCACCCCTCTCAATCTGACACGTTCCCCCACTGATAACTGTTCACCCAGCTGTCTATCTTGTCACCCCTCTATATCTGACACGTTCCTCCACTGACAACTGTTCACCCAGCTGTCTATCTTGTCAACCCTGTCATTCTGGCAGTGACAGTTTTGTCGTCAAATATGTGTTGCACTTTGAGTACTTTAGCTGTACTGACTTTTGTAGACATTATTTTGCACTACGAGAGAGCATGTCACATTCACAACTCTCCTTAGCTACCTTTTAGAAATGCATGAAATGGCAGTTCTACTTGTGTCCTCAGTAAAAGGTCCCGAGCTCCTCTCGTGGAGATATGCGGGCCACACGCTGCATGGTGTTCCGGGCATGTGACCAAGCTTTGTGTGTCAGCTGATCTGGGCGTAGCTGTAAGGATCTTTGAGTTATGTAATTATACATGCTGGTAAAGGCGAGTTTATTAGTTGTCCGTCTAGCTTATGACGGGTGGTAAAGTCGTACTTATGAGACGTGGTAAAGTCGTGCTTATGATGGGTAGTGAAGCCGTACTTATGATGGGTGGTAAAGTCGTGCTTATGAGTGCTAGTAAAGTCGTGCTTATGATGGGTGGTAAAGTCGTGCTTATGATGGGTGGTAAAGTCGTGTTTATGAGGGGTGGTAAAGTCGAACATGATGGGTGGTAAAGTCGTACTTATGATGGGTGGTAAAGTCGTACTTATGATGGGTGGTAAAGTCGTGCTTATGATGGGTGGTAAAGTCGTGCTTATGACGGGTGGTAACGTCTTGTTTATGAGGGGTGGTAAAGTCGTGTTTATGATGGGTGGTAAAGTCGTGCTTATGACGGGTGGTAAAGTCGTGTTTATGAGGGGTGGTAAAGTCGTGCTTATGATGGGTGGTAAAGTCGTGTTTATGAGGGGTGGTAAATTCGAACATGATGGGTGGTAAAGTCGTACTTATGAGGGGTTGTTAGTTGAGCTAATAAGGGCTATTAAATTCGAGTGATGAGGACTGGGAAAGTCTAGCTGATGAGGACTGGTCAAGCCCAGCTAATTAGGGCTGGTCAAGCTCAGCTAATGAGGGCTGGTCAAGCCCAGCTGATGAGGGCTGGTAAAGTCGAGCTGATGAGGGCTGGTCAAGCCCACCTAATGAGAGCTGGTCAAGCCCAGCTGATGAGGGCTGTTCAGTCTAGCGTGTGTGTACCAGGCACCCCCCCCCCCCCCCTTGTATCCCCAAACCAAGAATCCAAATGTGTCTCCGTGCTTTGCTTTCTGTGTCCATGCTTCTCTGTGATATGACTGACGTGTACGTATATGTATAAGAGGGAACTACTTTCAGTTATTGACAAGAGCAATGTTGATATTATTTGTTGCAGTGTGACTAATGCGTGTGTTGTTGGTAACGTGTGACTTCTGTTTTACATCCGTGTGATAGTCTGTTATCAGATGAGGAGGGTTTCATGATTTGAGTCCCAGTTTCAGGTCTGTACTATGAGATAGGTAGGATTTCATGATTTGAGTGCTAGTTTTAAGTCTGTTCTATGAGATGGGGAGGGTTTCATGATTTGAGTGCCAGTTTCAGGTATATACCATGAAATTGGGAGGATTTCATGATTTGAGTGCCAGTTTTAAGTCTGTACTATGAGATGGGGAGGATTTCATGATTTGAGTGCCAGTTTTAAGTCTGTACTATGAGATGGAGAAGGGTTTCATGATTTGAGTGCCAGTTTCAGGTCTGTACTATGAAATGATGAGGATTTCATGATTTGAGTGCCAGTTTTAAGTCTGTACTATGAGATGGGCAGGATTTCATGATTTGAGTGCCAGTTTCAGGTCTGTACTTTGAGATGGGGACTATTTCATGAATTTAGTGCCAGTTTTAAGTCTGTACTATGAGATAGGGAGGATTTCATTATTTGAGTGCCAGTTTCAGGTCTATACTGTGAGAAGGGTAGGATTTCCTGATTTGAGTGCCAGTTTTAAGTCTGTACTATGAGATGGGGAGGATTTCATGATTTTAGTGCCAGTTTTAGGTCTGTACTATGAGATGGGGACTATGTCATGATTTGAGTGCCAGTTTTAAGTCTGTACTATGAGATGGGGAGAATTTCATGACTTGAGTGCCAGTTTCAGTTCTGTACTATGAGATGGAGAGGATTTCAAGATTTGAGTGCCAGTTTTAAGTCTGTACTATGAGATGGAGAAGGGTTTCATGATTTTAGTGCCAGTTTCAGGTCTGTTTTATGAGATGGGGAGGATTTCATGATTTGAGTGCCAGTTTCAGGTCTGTACTTTGAGATGGTGACTATTTCAGGATTTTAGTGCCAGTTTTAAGTCTGTACTATGAGATGGAGAGGATTTCATGATTTTAGTGCCAGTTTTAAGTCTGTACTATGAGATGGGGAGGATTTCATGATTTGAGTGCCAGTTTCAAGTCTGTACTATGAGCCATCTGAAGACGACACAAATAAGTAAAGACACAGAGAAATATTAATAGCCTTTCAAGTCCAAACTTTCACTTCTGGTTGTCTTTTTACTGAAACGCAGACACATACACACACACACCCACACACACACACACACACACACACACACACACCCACACACACACACACAATCATCACACACACACCCATCATACACATACACACACACCCACACACACACACACGCACATGCGACTAACTTTATGACATGGAATAACACCGACCATGGTTAGGTGGTTTGTTTAGAGCAGCATAGATGGCACCAAACAGGCTGCGTGTCTACTTTGCTTTAGTGTTTTGTTTTTGGGGTTTTTTTGGGTTTTTTTGCGTTCGCCTTTTTTCTCTAATCCCCAAGGCGATGTAAGTTGCACTGCTCTTTTATTTTGCGATTGTCGGCTCAGTGCATCCGACTTCAGATGTAAGGGTCTGCTTCCTCCTGCATTTTGTAAGGGTTTGCTTCCCCGGGGTACCGGCCGGTGCTGTGATGGGGATCGAACCCAGCACCTCCTGGTTGTGAGCCGTGCCACTTAACCACTAGGCCACGCCGTCCCCTACTTTAGTGTTTGAGCCTATTAAGACATCGGTCCACCACCCTCTATTAGCGCTTGTCCCATCCCAGTAGAGCGTTAAGCTGCTCGAACCTAGCCCGCTAAGCAGGAAACCCTTCACCCGGCTATATCCAGCTCATACCAGAGCTAGGACACGCACAGGGACATCTGCCCTTCTAGAGGTACAGGTCAACTAAGAACTTAAGAATACACAGATACACAAGCATATGGATACACACAAGCACACACACACACACACACACACTTATACACACACTCATAGACACACACGCCTATACACACACACACACAATCTCATACGCACGCCTACACACACACACAATCTCATACGTACGCCTACACACATACCCATACACACGCCTACACACACATACTCATACACACGCATACACACACACTCATACACACGCATACACACACACTCATACACACGCCTACACACACACTCATACACACGCCTACACACACACTCATACACACGCCTACACACACACACATACATACACACTCATACACACGCCTTTTCACACACATACACACACACTCATACACACGCCTATTCACACACACACATACACACACACTCATACACACGCCTATTCACACACACACACACACACACACACACAGCTAGGTCTGAGCCGACACTGTAAGCAAGGTCAGAGCCGACACTGTAAACTAAGTCAGAGCCGACACTGTAAGCGAGCCGACACTGTAAGCTAAGTCAGAGCCGAGACTGTAAGCGAGCCGACACTGTAAGCTCTGTTGACAGAGCCGAGGCTGTGAACCAAGACATCGTAACACTGACATAAATAGAGTTCACCGTTGTCTGACCGGGTCATTGACTCTCCTCGTGTCTCCTGTGACCTTGACCTGAAGATTCTTCTTGACCTTCCACCCACAATCTGCCCTCCATTCATTTAACCGCACAGTCTCAACTGGGAATTGTTATTTCGATTGTTATAATGCCATTGTCTCTTGTCCTCCAGTCATGCAGTCACACTGTACACTTCCAGCCCATCTTCAGCCCCGACGTGTCTCGGGGCCGCCAGTCCCTCAAAAATTAGACTTTTGGAAGTCTATGTCTCGCACATATCAAAAATGTAACCTCGTTTTACACAACACATTCTGAAACTATGCCACGCACATCGCACGCAGGTAAACACATTCGGAAACGATGCCACGCACATGGCACACAAGCTAGCATACACAACCCCCCCCCCCTTCTACCCCCCCCCCCCACACACACACATACACACACGCAAACACACCCCAATCCCCATCAACCGCTTACACACACCAGAACAATATAACCACAACTCCGGCCTCAAGTTAATATAAGCTCACTCAGTTCGGTTCACCTCAACAAACGAACAACGCTAACAACATAAAACACCCAGCCATATATACAAGGTCTACACTGGCTCGCGTGTAGGGGGTGGGCGCGAGATAACAGGGTCAGACAGGTCCTAGAAGCGACAGCGGCCGGTGCATCCTGTGGAGTAACGTTGTGACAGGACTTTGATGACGGGTGCAACTAAGGTCAACATTTGCTGTTTTAGTCGTCAGCCTCTTAGGACGACTCGAAGACACAACCCACGGAAAGTGTCGTGAGAGAACACGGAAAGTGTCGTGAGCGAACACGGAAAGTGTCGTGAGCGAACACGGAAAGTGTCGTGAGCGAATATGGAAAGTGTCACGAGAGAACACGGAGAGTTTCGTGAGAGAACACGGAAAGTATCTTGAGCGAACACGGAAAGTGTCGTGAGAGAACACGGAAAGTAACGTGAATGTAGGTTTCGAGGAATCTCAATGTCTGCATACAAATAGAATAGCTTCCTCACAGCACACTCTAAATCTGTACAGATCGCACTAACTAAGCTGATAGTCTTAAACATTCACACAAACACGCGTTCTACACACACACACACACACACACACACTAACACACACACACACAGACAGACAGACAGACACAGACAGATACAGACAGACAGACAGACACACAGACACACAGACACAGACACACACACACACACACATACCCACCCTCCAATAGGTTTAAACACACGTCTACTCATGAACAGGCATTGATGTGAACCAATGATGGTCTTAATCAAGAACTTGACAAAGCAACCACACCACAAAAGAAACATAAAACTTGGCTAAATTAATCATGTCAAGTGTTATACAAACAGGCAACACACAAAACTGGACTTCTAACTGGGACATACAAACAGGCAACAAATCACATAAATCTGGACTAACTGTGACATACAAACAGGCAAGTCACAGAAATATGGACTCTAACTGGGACATACAAACAGGCAAGTCACAGAAATATGGACTCTAACTGGGACATACAAACAGGCAACAAATCACATAAATCTGGACTAACTGGGGCATACAAACAGGCAATAAATCACAGACATCTCAACTCTAACTGGGACATACAAACAGGCAATAAATCACAGACATATGGACTAACTTAGACATACAAACAGGCAACAGTCACGCAAATCTCGACTCCAACTGGGGCATTCAAACAGGCAACAGTCACGCAAATCTCGACTCCAACAGGGGCATACAAACAGGCAACAGTCACGTAAATCTGGACTCCAACTGGGGCATACAAACAGGCAACAGTCACGTAAATCTGGACTCCAACTGGGGCATACAAACAGGCAACAGTCACGCAAATCTCGACTCCAACTGGGGCACACAAACAAGCAACAAATCACAGACATCTCAACTCTAACTGGGACATACAAACAGGCAATAAATCACAGAAATCTCAACTCTAATTTGGACATACAAACAGGCAACAAATAACAGAAATCTCAACTCTAACTTGGGCATACAAACAGTTGTTTTTATCACAGCTAGATAGGCTGGCCAGCTATTGGCTAACTCAGATGCATGTAGAAATTCGGTCAACGAGTGTCCCATCTCATATATCAGACTGATATCATCTCATATCAGACTGTTCTCAACTCACATCAGACTGATCTCATCTCATATCAGACTGTTCTCACCTCATTTATCAGACTGTTCTCACCTCACATAAGACTGTTCCCATCTCATATATCAGACTGTTCCCATCTCATATATCAGACTGTTCCCATCTCATATATCAGACTGTTCCCATCTCATATATCAGACTGTTCCCATCTCATATATCAGACTGTTCCCATCTCATATATCAGACTGTTCCCATCTCATATATCAGACTGTTCTCACCTCATATCAGACTGTTCTCACCTCATATCAGACTGTTCCCATCTCATATATCAGACTGTTCCCATCTCATATCAGACTGTTCCCATCTCATATATCAGACTGTTCCCATCTCATATATCAGACTGTTCCCATCTCATATATCAGACTGTTCTCACCTCATATATCAGACTGTTCTCGCCTCATATATCAGACTGTTCCCATCTCATATATCAGACTGTCACAAATGTTCTTCCTACACGTGTTATCACTGTATTGTGATATCACCTATCACAGGTTGAGCGATACGTACGTTATTCTATCCATACATAAATAGTATTCTGGGATGGACAACTTAAGATCTACCTGGTTGTCAGAGATGTCTATAGAGTTGAGCTGGTTGTCAGAGATGTATATAGTGTTATAAAACTGTCAAATGTATTTGTAAAGTTCACCAGACCGTAATATTGGTATATAAAGTTCACTAAATGCCAAATTTATTTATAGCCTTCACCGGACGGTAAAGATTGTACACGGACCTCGTTAGGTTTAAGTGGTTCCCACCCTTTTTCTAGGTTCAAGTGGTTCCCAGCCTTTTCTAGGTTTAAGTGGTTCACAGCCTTTTCTAGATGTAAGTGGTTCACAGACTTTACTAGGTTTCAGTGGTTCACAGATTTTACTAAGTTTAAGTGGTTCACAGATTTTACTAAGTTTAAGTGGTTCACAGATTTTAATAGGTTTAAGTGGTTCACAGATTTTACTAAGTTTAAGTGGTTCACAGACTTTACTAGATGACTAAAATAGTCCATAGGCTTCACTAGATGACTAAAATAGTCCATAGGCTTCACTAGATGACTAAAATAGTCCATAGGCTTCGTAAGATGACTAAAATAGTCCATATACGTCATTAGATGACCAAAATAGTCCATATACTTCATTAGATGACTAAACTAGTCCATATACTTCATTAGATGACTAAAATAGTCAATATACTTCATTAGATGACTAAAATAGTCCATATACTTCATTAGATGACTAAAATAGTCCATATACTTCACTAGATGAATTATTAAAGAGGCTAAGAACCCATGTTACCTTGTGATGGTGTCCAGAACGATTTGAGAAGCGCTGGTGTAGTAATCTGCCTCTCTCCGCGCCTTCTCGTCATCCATGAATCTGGCTACACGCAGACACACGGGCACAACTCCGGAACAACTTGGGCAAACACTGAGCGAGTTATCCCACCAGTGATCGATAGGATCAGTTATCGCACTGATTTGTGTCTCGGCTCAGCTGCTCTCTTCAAAATTCAACAATTTACAACATACCCACGCCCAAATCATCGCGTTCACCGAGTACGACAACAGAATATATTGCCGTAGTTTAGTTGGAGCTGGGTCGATTCCTGGCCACATATAACGGAACTGTGCGTGTAGTGTGTCCACAGAATGAACACAGCGCCTCACTTCTATTCCTAGCTATTTCTGGAGGATATTTCAACCCAGTTCAGGTAAGAATGAAGTTTTTTTCAGGCAGGCAGCGTCTAAGTGTGGTTGGGTGTGTCGTTGGGTATGCATTAATTTGTGCTCCCGTTTCTAAAAAGCGTCGACTAAATCAAAAAGTGCTACTGAACACTGCCGTCAGTCGATAACAGATGTATGTGCTAAAACAACACACTATAACAATCATGTGTTTACACAGACAGACTAGACGGGAACAAAGTTGTGAGAGAATAGTGTGTAGACTAGACTAGACGGGAACAAAGTTATGAGAGAACAGTGTGTAGACTAGACTATACGGAAACAAAGTTGTGAAAGAACAGTGTGTACACTAGACGGGAACCAAGTTGTGAGAGAACAGTGTGTGGACTAGACTAGAATATAACAAAGTTGTGAGAGAACAGGGTAGACTAGACTAGATGCGCGCAAATAACATCAGCATCCCTATGTTTCATGAAATGAAACTGAAGAGAGTTGTTAATGTGTTGTTAACCTCAACATGTATAGCAAATTGGTAGACAATCCACCACCGGTTTCTTAAATAGGCCGACATAATGGTGGTTCTACACGTAATGTGGAGTCATACAGAGACAAGAAGAGAACAGATCGCAGCAATGACACGTCAGCACACAGACAGACACAGACTTGACCAACACTCACACACACCCATACATACACTCACCTACACAGACTTGACCAACACTCACACACGGAGACAGACAGAGGGCTATAACTGACCGGCAAGTCACAACACATGGGTCATGATCACAGCGACACGTGGATCGACCCAAGGATTATGTTTCTCTCCATGTGTCTCCTGTCCCTTGTACTTTGTGAACTAATGTTTTTCAATCGTCGTTAATCATCTTTTTATGAATCTGATATTTGTTGTGTGGTTTGTGTAAAAGTGTCTGATGGTGCCGTGTCTTACTGCTGTTGTCCGTCCAGTGTTCACACAAATAACAAGCACCAGGTATGGTGAGACACAGGGAGCCAGCAACCAGTTGTTGCCAGACAGATCTTCATCATTATGAACTAACTACAAAGTAACTGTTCTGTACGTTACGATGGAGGGTTCAAGAGTGTCCTCAAACTCGCCGCCCATGCCCATTACAGCCCGCCAAGCCGTTCTGTTCTGCGGTCAGAAACGTCATTTGCATACTAGCGCGCGACACGTGGGAATAAAATATGGTATTCTTTAAAAGAACTGATCTGAGTTGCCAGAAAATCAGTATAACTAGCCAGAAAACGAGAAAGGTGTGTATTCACAAATATCTAGTAAAACTATTAGAAAATATCGTGTCAGCTTTCTCATCCTGTTAAATGTAACTCTTGGGAAGACGTGGTCACATCAAGTAACAATTAAAATACTTTAAACACGAACAACTGGGTCCATGAATGGGTGGATGATAAACACGAAGTGAACATGGAATGCAAGACTGGGTTTCTTTCCTTCCAATTGATAATCACGTCGTCAGGTTTTCCTCCCAGTTTTAGCACTGTGCTTTCATGTTTGGTCTATCAGAGGAACGCACATTTTAGATGGAGGAGGTATCAACGTAGAAAAGTCGTTAATCTATGTGCTTCTTGTTCGGGGACAATCCAGCTAAATATTATTCACATCAGCTTGGCTGTGTTACGACGGCACGATGTCGTTGTTCCTGGACTGCTGTATTAACTTGTGGCTGTTGAATCCTTACATCTATGTTCTAACATATTCTTCATTGTGGTTTAATTTCATTTTGAACATAAATGTAATTTGGTAAAGTATTGTTCGAGGGAAGGGGAGTTGTTCCTGACAAAAGGTAGAGTTTCTATTTTGGAAACAATGCCCAATGTGACAGTTCCAGCTGGAGCATGGGCGTTTAGGGGAGGGGAGATTGGGCTAGCGACTCTGAGAACAAAGTTTGCCTGAATGCGTGCCAAGATCAATCACCGTCTCGACAGTAGGTCGATCTAGGATACGAGGGGTTAGGTGGAAGACTTTGTTTTTTAAAGAGGTGGGTGTTCAGGGCTAAGGTGGATGCTCGGAGCTGACTATTCTGGCGTTCAGAATTGGCTACGACATTAAGAGTGTCAAAGGTTCGTAGATGGTTCTCAAATAATAATTAGTTGATGGTAGTTTTAAATTAGTGACGGCTAGGTCAGACATCCAACAGAAGACAATAGACATCCATGTTGTGCCTGAGACTATAAAATACTCTGCAAGGATGAACTCAGTAGGCTGGCAAGAAGATTGGCTAAGAGGCTGTCAGAAATCTGTGAGTTTGCAGAGTCACTGTACGTTCATACACCTCGAGTTTTGTCCATTCGCTCAATAGGTGTTTATGTTGGACACCTTGCGAACAGTAAGAGATCTGAATGTGTGTTGTATGTGCAGGACACCTTGTGAACGATGTATGTTCTGAACGGTTACACGAGTGTACAGATCGCCTAAGGACGAGATCTGAATGTGTTTCGTATATGCAGGATACCTAGTGAGCGGCGCGTAATATAGCTACATATTAATGTACAGATCCGTCTGAGTATGCGAAGAGATCTATTTAATCTGATCGGGAGAACGAGTTTGTTGATTATGTTTGAGTGTATAAATTCACGTGAATACGGGAAGTGATCTAATTACATATGAATGCACACATCGCCTGATCATACGTGAACCGATTGTATGTGAATGTACAGATCACCTGATTGAAAGTGATCTGATTATATGTGAATGCACAGACCGATTGAGTACGTAATCCGATCGTGAGGACGAGTTTGTAATTGTGTGTTGGGTGAGCAGATAAGGTGAGTGCAGCAACAAGAGCCTGGGTATCATGTCCCTGGATGAATAATCAAAGCTGGGGATGAAAACCTCCGATTGTAGTTCAGTATATGTATTAGTATTATTTAGTTTAGATGAACTTTGCTTTTTGTTTTTATTGCTTTGTTTTAACAATTATTAAGTAATGTTGTTTTTAATTACGGTCAAGATAGTGTTTACTGTGTGAAGTCTGTCGGGGTGTAGATACATGTTGTAACTCTTTAGATAAGTAAACTACTCAGCTAAACCTGGACTCTACCACACCAATGCTATCTGCACGTATTTGTTAGTTGTTGTTTAATACCCCAGTGCTCCATTTATCTTACTTCGGGAGAAAACAATAAACAGCGTCGTTGAGCACTTGAAACACAAGAAAACAATGAACATCGGTTTTGCATATGTCTGTACACAGCTGGCACTCTGGATTGTGGATGGGTTCTGTTCACTTACTGGTAAGTGTGATGTGTTGAGCTGGATAGTGGTGCTCTCATCCCTCCGTACAAGGTCAAAGATGCAACAGTGAATGTGCTAACAGTAGTCAGCGGCGACCCATCGCTTGCGTCAGGTTCAGTGACTCATCGCTGGCTGCTTATATCAGGGTCAGTGACTCATGGCTGGCTGATTCCATCAGGGGCAGTGACTCATCGATGGCTGCTTCCATCAGGGTCAGTGACTCATCGATGGCTGCTTCCATCAGGGTCAGTGACTCATCGCTGATTGCTTCCATCAGGGTCAGTGACTGATCGCTGACTGTTTCCATCAGGGTCAGTGACCCATAGCTGATCAAGACTTTTTTGTTCGCCTTCAAGTGGCGGCTACGGAAACAGAATTATCGAAAAGGGGAGGCAAACTCTGTCCCAAAAATGTCGTGCTGGAACCGGACGTGTCGAGCCGAACGAGACAACGTGACAACGTCACAACGTCCACGTGACTGTATACGTCCGTTCTTTTGAGTTGGTTGGGGCTTGCCAAATGTCGTCACACGTCCGTCCTTGTGAGTTGCACTGGAAAAAAGGCAGCAAACGCCTTTGTTGAACATTATGCCAGAGCAAACCACATTGTGGTCCCTGCAGATAGGCACACAGACATTAGGGAAGAGCAAAAGGGGCACGACAACATCAATATGGCACCAGAAGAGCATATGATGGCAAAATTAACAATGAACGAAATGGAAGGGGCCATGAAAATATTTAAAGAAAAGGAAATCTCCCGGAAAAGACGGGATAACAAACGAAATGCTGATGGGGCTGGGCCAAACAGCAAAGAAGAAACTGCTATCAGTCCTGAACCAAAGCTGGAAAGGGGGTATTGTACCCCAGGCATGGAAAGACGAAGTACTTGTACCAGTACCAAAGAAAGGAAAAGACAAAACAGATCCAAATGGATACAGGCCTATCAGCCTACTGAGCTGTGTCGGCAAACTGATGGAATGTATGATAAACACCAGACTGATGTGGCATCTGGAAGAAAAACGCATATATATTCAACAGCAAGCAGGCTTTAGACAGCACAGATCTACTGAGGATCAGGTCATCCTCATAGCCCAGGAAATAGAAGATGCCTACCAGGAACAAAAACACACAGTAGTGGTTTGGGTGGACCTAGAAAAGGCATTTGACAAAGTCTGGAAAGAGGGACTTAGAGTCAAGCTACGAAGAAGTAAAGTTTGTGGGAAAATGTACAAATGGATAAGTCACTACCTCAATAACAGAACGGCCAGAGTTCAAGTACAAGGGCAGATGAGCAAAAGGTGACACTTGAGCAGGGAGTACCCCCAGGGGGAGTACTGTCACCCACACTCTTCCTGGTGTATATAAATAATATAACAGAGAATATACCAAGAAGAGTCCACAGCTCAATGTTTGCAGACGATCTGGCTATGTGGACCTCTGAAAAGAATCTCACCATAGCAAGAAATCGTATGCAGCAGGCCCTAACATCGCTGGAAGAGTGGACGAACTCATGGCTCGTCAAAATAAACGAGGAAAAAACCCCATGTACAATATTCTCGCTCTCAAACAAACCCCAAAACACCACATTAAATCTTAACGGCAAATACCTGCAGACAAACGACAACCCAAACTACTTGGGAGTCACATTTGATCGGCACATGACATGGAAAAGTCAGATCGAGAGAAACCGAATGAGAGCAAGAGAAAGAATGGCAATCATGAGGAAACTTGCTGGCACAAGCTGGGGAGCAGACGAAAGTATACTAAAGAAACTGTACACTCGAAGAGTGAGACCAGTTCTCGGGTATGGTATTGGCAGCAAAGGCGAACTTCGACAAAATTAGCGAACTCCAAAACCAAGCCATGAGAGTTAAAACAGGGAGCATGAAGTCAACGCCAATTGTAGAACTTGAAAAGATTACAAAACTGCAACCCATGACCGACAGAAGAGACTGCAGAGCCCAGCTGCAGTCAGAGAAACTCAGAAGACTGACTGACCATCCAATGCACCAGAGACTAAACAATTTCGGAAACCGGAAACTAAAGCGGAGAAACTTTGCAGAAATAGCCAAAGCAAAGATGCACGAAAACCCCATGAACGCACTAACAACACCAAAGCCCATCACTACTGTACGAAAACCTACCTGGAGGCAGGATATATTTCCAGAGGTGGTAGAAAATATACCAGGTATTGGAAACAAAAACTGCCAGACTGAAAAAAGAAAGAAGAGATACTACCCTGAGCTACGTATCGAAAAACTACCCAAGCATGGACTGGACCCATGCATACACCTACGGCTCTGTAACAAACACTACACAGAACGGAGGGGCAGGAGCATTCCTGAACCTACCAAATGGCAGAAAAATAACACTGTCATTCGCTACTGGAAAATACACAAGCAATTTCAGAGCGAAGGCAGAGCGGAGGCAGAGGCACTGAGGGCGGCAGTGGAAGAAATGGTGACAGGTAAAAGGAATGAAAGCCATATAGTCCTGCTTACAGATGCCCTGGCCGTAGTCGCAGCACTGAAAAGCCAGAAAAATACTGAGCTTAATGAACTAAGAGCAGTACTCTGTCAGCTATGCCAAGTGTCCGCACCAAAAAGGGTAGTGGTACAGTGGGTTCCATCCCACTGCAACATCCAAGGCAACGAGGAGGCAGACAAACTGGCAAAAGAAGGTGCCAGATACTAGTATGACATACGAAGAGTCAAAACGGCTTATTAGAGCTAGATACATGACCAGATGGGAAACTGGCTACACAAAAAACGATGCCTATTACCAGTTGAACAGAAGAGAGCAGGTCGTGGTCTTCAGACTTAGCACTGGCCACAATAGATTTAGGTACCACCTATTCAACAAATTCAAGATAGGTGGCACTGACGAATGCCCCTGTGGTACCGGGAAAATGACCGCTGAACATCTGCTGCAAAACTGCCCGACATACGAGGACCAGAGGGAGCAGATGTGGCATCACCAGTGGCAACACTAGACAAGCTCTATGGCAGTGTCGACAGCCTCAGGATGACCGCTGCTTTTTTCGAAAAAATTTAGGTTGATGTCTGACTGCGTACGATGAAGAAGAAGAAGTCCTTGTGAGTTGGTTGCGGCTTGCCATATGTCTGTAGACCTTTCTCCCTGTGTACGCCCCATCTTTTTAGCCAAATGTCATTGTTTTCTGTTCTGTGTAATCATTTCGCTGTTAATATAGTTGTTACTGTGTGTGGTTCTTTTAGGCTTAATTCCCTCTGCGCTAATCTGGCTGCCTTTTGATTGTCAGGTATGTTTGAGAGACCAGAGATTCCCTCCATAACTATGTTGATGCATGGGTGGTAATAATGTGGATAGGTTCAGGTCTACAATGTACACATGTACAATAAACATGAGCGGACATACACACTCAAGGTTGCATTATGACATGTGATGATGTTGCTTATTCTCATCGACGGTAATGGACGAATTATTATTATTACAATGTACAACATTTTCTAAAGCTTGAAGAGCGTGGACATGAAGTCTATAAAAATAATTAAAATTTACCGTTGGTGAAAAAGTATTAGGTGGTACAAGGCGGATACCAGGGCAGTGTGTCTGAGATCTTCCTGCAAGCATCAGACAGCTCATCAGATGAAATGTTAGGGTATTCTATTTAAGCACCATAAACCGCTTTGACGGTTGCTTTGAATCCAGAACCAACAGTGTACACATGTATCCATCGGGAAACAGTTCTTTGAGCTTCGTACACGATAGTACTCCAATGTGAACTTCGATTGAATCAGTTATTGATTTTGTCAGTATTTCCGGTGGTATATCTTTTACTACTCTCTGTAATTCGTGTCTTCTTTCTTTGAGATGGCATCTGTCTTTGATGCTCCTAATATTGTCAAGTACACATTTTGTTTAATTCTAAATGTGGGTTACCAATTTTCTACAAGCCGCCTGTAGGGGTCAACCAATTTCGTTCTGCTACATGACTTACAAAATTTCATAAGAGCGTTATTTATCTGCATCTCAAGGGGTTTCAAATTGAATGGATGTGACATGACGCCGTCAGTGCTGACCCAATTGTCCCACTAATGAAGAAAGATCGTGTTCAGAACTTCATCTGTCTTCAGGGGACAGCGGTGCTACAAGAATCCAACGTTGCTTGTCGCTATGGTAAGATGAAATGTGCGACATGATGCGACACTTTGGATAAATGAGAGAGAGAAGAGTTATCAAGCTGAAACACGGAATCCTCATCTTCAAACAGGCATGTTTACAATATTTACAATATTTGTTGGCAAAGAATGGGCAGACTATCAAGGAAAGCTACCTCAACCTGATATAGGTATAACTTAGGAATAGACCAAGAGGTTTAGTATGTGCAGATACAGAAACAAGAGGAAACCAGAGCACACATGTCGTAGACCAAATAACACATATTACCAACTCAACAGAGGTGAGCAGGTGGTAATCTAGACTCCATACAGGCTACAACTGACTGAGATACCAACTGGTCAACAGACTGAGATACCAACTGGTCAACAGACTGAGATACCATATGGTCAACACATTAAGAATAGGACATACAGATGAACGTGTCTGTGGCTCTGACAAAATGGCTGCTGAGTATCTGCTACACGGTGTCCAATAGACAAGGAACAGAGAGAGCAAGTGTGGCCATCACCCGTACCACTACTGGACAAGCTCTATGGAGAAACCAATACAAGAATGAGGGGAAGGAGAAGAAGGAGGAGAAGAAGAAGAAGGAGGAGGTGGAAGAGGAGAAAGACGAAAGCTGTTAGTGGACTTGGAAAGGAGCGTTTGCTGAGAGACAAGATGAAGATTATAATGTTACATGAGACAAGATGAAGATTGTAATGTTACACGAGACAAGATGAAGATTGTAATGTTACGACTATCAAATATAACATAAATTTGAGAGAACACGAATGAGATCTATGGAAACAATATACGAGTCAAACATGGTTCAGGTTTTCTTGTTAAATTCAAGTTATTGAATAAAGCAATACATCGGTGAATGACTAATACAAACAGTTAATGGTAGAAACAACAACAATAATGCAAGTCTGCGACCCATCAATGAAAGCCTAAATGAAGAAGACAGCAGAGAACTCTGTGGATGTCTTTCACGAATTAACGATGCGGTCAATGAGAATGGGGAACTGATCGTTATGGGAGATTTGAATAATCGAACATGGACAAAATATCATTGCATGAATAATGCTTGGGAATGCTCAGCGACACATCACTAGAGTAGAACATCACTAGAGGAGAACAGAACATCACTAGAGGAGAACATCCCTAGAGGAGAACATCACTAGAGGAGAACAGAACATCACTAGAGGAGAACAGAACATCACTAGAGGAGAACATCACTAGAGGAGAACATCACTAGAGGAGAACAGAACATCACTAGAGGAGAACAGAACATCACTAGAGGAGAACAGAACATCACTAGAGGAGAACATCACTAGAGGAGAACATCACTAGAGGAGAACAGAACATCACTAGAGGAGAACAGAACATCACTAGAGGAGAACAGAACATCACTAGAGGAGAACATCACTAGAGGAGAACATCACTAGAGGAGAACAGAACATCACTAGAGGAGAACAGAACATCACTAGAGGAGAACAGAACATCACTAGAGGAGAACAGAACATCACTAGAGGAGAACATCACTAGAGGAGAACATCACTAGAGGAGAACATCACTAGAGGAGAACATCACTAGAGGAGAACATCACTAGAGGAGAACATCACTAGAGGAGAACATCACTAGAGGAGAACATCACTAGAGGAGAACAGAACATCACTAGAGGAGAACAGAACATCACTAGAGGAGAACAGAACATCACTAGAGGAGAACATCACTAGAGGAGAACAGAACATCACTAGAGGAGAACAGAACATCACTAGAGGAGAACATCACTAGAGGAGAACATCACTAGAGGAGAACATCACTAGAGGAGAACATCACTAGAGGAGAACATCACTAGAGGAGAACATCACTAGAGGAGAACATCACTAGAGGAGAACATCACTAGAGGAGAACAGAACATCACTAGAGGAGAAGAACATCACTAGAGGAGAACATCACTAGAGGAGAAAAGAACGTCACTAGAGGAGAACAGAACATCACTAGAGGAGAAGAACATCACTAGAGGAGAACATCACTAGAGGAGAACAGAACATCACTAGAGGAGAACAGAACATCACTAGAGGAGAACAGAACATCACTAGAGGAGAACATCACTAGAGGAGAACAGAACATCACTAGAGGAGAACAGAACATCACTAGAGGAGAAGAACATAACTAGAGGAGAACATCACTAGAGGAGAACAGAACATCACTAGAGGAGAACAGAACATCACTAGAGGAGAACAGAACATCACTAGAGGAGAACATCACTAGAGCAGAAGAACATCACTAGAGAAGAACATCACTAGAGAAGAACATCACTAGAGAAGAACATCACTAGAGGAGAACATCACTAGAGCAGAAGAACATCACTAGAGGAGAACATCACTAGAGGAGAACATCACTAGAGAAGAACATCACTAGAGGAGAACAGAACATCACTAGAGGAGAACAGAACATCACTAGAGGAGAACAGAACATCACTAAAGGAGAACAGAACATCACTAGAGGAGAACATCACTAGAGCAGAAGAACATCACTAGAGGAGAACATCACTAGAGAAGAACATCACTAGAGAAGAACATCACTAGAGGAGAACATCACTAGAGCAGAAGAACATCACTAGAGGAGAACATCACTAGAGGAGAACATCACTAGAGAAGAACATCACTAGAGGAGAACATCACTAGAGGAGAACATCACTAGAGGAGAACATCACTAGAGGAGAACAGAACATCAATAGAGGAGAACATCACTAGAGGAGAACAGAACATCACTAGAGAAGAACATCACTAGAGGAGAACATCACTAGAGGAGAACATCACTAGAGGAGAACAGAACATCACTAGAGGAGAACATCACTAGAGGAGAACAGAACATCACTAGAGAAGAACATCACTAGAGGAGAACATCACTAGAGGAGAACATCACTAGAGAAGAACATCACTAGAGGAGAACAGAACATCACTAGAGGAGAACATCACTAGAGGAGAACAGAACATCACTAGAGGAGAACATCACTAGAGGAGAACATCACTAGAGGAGAACATCACTAGAGGAGAACATCACTAGAGGAGAACATCACTAGAGGAGAACAGAACATCACTAGAGGAGAACATCACTAGAGGAGAACATCACGAGAGGAGAACAGAACATCACTAGAGGAGAACATCACTAGAGGAGAACATCACTAGAGGAGAACATCACTAGAGGAGAACATCACTAGAGGAGAACAGAACATCACTAGAGGAGAACATCACTAGAGGAGAACATCACTAGAGGAGAACATCACTAGAGGAGAACAGAACATCACTAGAGGAAAACATCACTAGAGGAGAACAGAACATCACTAGAGGAGAACAGAACATCACTAGAGGAGAACATCACTAGAGTAGAACAGAACATCACTAGAGGAGAACATCACTAGAGGAGAAAGAACATCACTAGAGGAGAACAGAACATCACTAGAGGAGAACATCACTAGAGTAGAACAGAACATCACTAGAGGAGAACATCACTATAGCAGAACGTCACTAGAGGAGAACATCAATAGAGGAGAACAGAACATCACTAGAGCAGAACATCACTAGAGGAGAACATCACTAGAGCAGAAAATCACTAGAGGAGAACATCACTAGAGGAGAACAGAACATCACTAGAGCAGAACAGAACATCACTAGAGGAGAACATCACTAGAAGAGAACATCACTAGAAGAGAACAGAACATCACTAGAGCAGAACAGAACATCACTAGAGTAGAACATCACTAGAAGAGAACAGAACATCACTAGAGCAGAACATCACTAGAGGAGAACATCACTAGAAGAGAACAGAACATCACTAGAGGAGAACAGAACATCACTAGAGTAGAACATCACTAGAAGAGAACAGAACATCACTAGAGGAGAACATCACTAGAGAAGAACATCACTAGAGGAGAACATCACTAGAGGAGAACATCACTAGAAGAGAACAGAACATCACTAGAGGAGAACATCACTAGAGGAGAACATCACTAGAAGAGAACAGAACATCACTAGAGGAGAACAGAACATCACTAGAGTAGAACAGAACATCACTAGAGTAGAACATCACTAGAAGAGAACATCACTAGGAAAGAACAGAACATCACTAGAGGAGAACAGAACATCACTAGAGGAGAACAGAACATCACTAGAGGAGAACAGAACATCACTAGAGTAGAACAGAACATCACTAGAGTAGAACATCACTAGAGGAGAACATCACTAGAAGAGAACAGAACATCACTAGAGGAGAACAGAACATCACTAGAGGAGAACATCACCAGAGTAGAACAGAACATTACTAGAGGAGAACATCACTATAGCAGAACGTCACTAGAGGAG
This sequence comes from Ariolimax columbianus, assembly GCA_036924085.1. Classification (NCBI taxonomy): domain Eukaryota; kingdom Metazoa; phylum Mollusca; class Gastropoda; order Stylommatophora; family Arionidae; genus Ariolimax; species Ariolimax columbianus. The sequence continues at coordinate 103,057,537 of JAVGWX010000007.1, read as the reverse complement.
AACATCACTAGAGGAGAACAGAACATCACTAGAGCAGAACATCACTAGAGGAGAACATCACTAGAGGAGAACAGAACATCACTAGAGCAGAACAGAACATCACTAGAGGAGAACATCACTAGAAGAGAACATCACTAGAAGAGAACAGAACATCACTAGAGCAGAACAGAACATCACTAGAGTAGAACATCACTAGAAGAGAACAGAACATCACTAGAGGAGAACAGAACATCACTAGAGTAGAACATCACTAGAAGAGAACAGAACATCACTAGAGGAGAACATCACTAGAGAAGAACATCACTAGAGGAGAACATCACTAGAGGAGAACATCACTAGAAGAGAACAGAACATCACTAGAGGAGAACATCACTAGAGGAGAACATCACTAGAAGAGAACAGAACATTACTAGAGGAGAACAGAACATCACTAGAGTAGAACAGAACATCACTAGAGTAGAACATCACTAGAAGAGAACATCACTAGAAGAGAACAGAACATCACTAGAGGAGAACAGAACATCACTAGAGGAGAACAGAACATCACTAGAGGAGAACAGAACATCACTAGAGTAGAACAGAACATCACTAGAGTAGAACATCACTAGAGGAGAACATCACTAGAAGAGAACAGAACATCACTAGAGGAGAACAGAACATCACTAGAGGAGAACAGAACATCACTAGAGTAGAACAGAACATCACTAGAGGAGAACAGAACATCACTAGAGGAGAACAGGACATCACTAGAGTAGAACAGAACATCACTAGAGGAGAACATCACTAGAGGAGAGGAGAAGATCACTAGAGGAGAACAACAATGGAGAAGCGCCTTCAATGTGTGTACTGAACATAGTCTCACAATAACAAACACAATCTTCCAACACCTGAAAATTCTTTCAATCGTGGCATAGATGGAACAACGCAGAAGTAGCTTCACAAATTGATCACATTTTAAAATGACAAAGACAAGGAAAGAAATATAAGAGACTCTACGGTAATCCCCAACGTCTGTATAGAAGGTCATCATCGATCAGAGACAATAACACAAACAACCGCACATGGCAACATTCAGACAAACGAGAACATCCAGTAATCTCCACAACTCTGAACAAAGACGGGAAGAAGATGTTATGGGAAAAGAAATTTGATCAGAAATGACAACGTTTTTTGGTAGATAACTAAAGAGATAGACTAAGTACATAACAAGTGAATGAACCGAACCACCTTTGAAACAGTTATGACAATAACACTCAACAAAAACTGTGGACCAAAACAACTTCAAGCAAAGAATGAATACACACGGCTTTAAAGAAACTATACAGACTAAAAATAGGTTACATAAAACATGGCTAGCCTCCGAGATACAGGAAACGTTTACCATGTATGTGTGTGTATGTGTGTGTTTTTGTGTGTATGTGTGTTTATATGTGTGTATGTGTGTATTTGTGTGCATGTGTGTTTATGTGTGTGTATGTGTGTATTTGTGTGCATGTGTGTTTATATGTGTGTATGTGTGTATTTGTGTGCATGTGTGTTTATGTGTGTATGTGTGTATTTGTGTGCATGTGTGTTTATGTGTGTGTATTTGTGTGCATGTGTGTGTATGTGTGTATTTGTGTGCATGTGTGTGTATGTGTGTGTGTTTGTGCGTGTATTTATGTGCATGTGTGTGTATTTGTGTGCAAGTGTGTGTCTGTATTTGTGTGCATGTGTGTGTCTGTATTTGTGTGCATGTGTGTGTCTGTATTTGTGTGCATGTGTGTGTATGTGTGTGTATTTGTGTGTGTGTGTCTGTATTTGTGTGCATGTGTGTGTCTGTATTTGTGTGCATGTGTGTGTATGTGTGTGTATTTGTATGTGTATGTGTGTATTTGTGTGCATGTGTGTTTATGTGTGTGTATGTGTGTATTTGTGTGCATGTGTGTTTATGTGTGTGTATTTGTGCGTGTATTTATGTTCATGTGTGTGTATTTGTGTGCAAGTCTGTGTCTGTATTTGTGTGCATGTGTGTGTCTGTATTTGTGTGCATGTGTGTGTCTGTATTTGTGTGCAAGTGTGTGTCGGAATTTGTGTGCATGTGTGTGTATGTGTGTGTATTTGTGTGCATGTGTGTGTCTGTATTTGTGTGCATGTGTGTATCTGTATTTGTGTGCATGTGTGTGTCTGTATGTGTGTGCATGTGTGTGTCTGTATTTGTGTGCAAGTGTGTGTCTGTATGTGTGTGCATGTGTGTGTATATGTGTGTATTTGTGTGTGTGTGTGAGTGTGTATCTGTGCAGTCAATTCGTAGAATTTTGAAATGTATTGCTATTTGTTTATTTTCACGGGACAAAATATTTGAATAGCAAGGGAATATGTATCAACATCAAGTACAGACGATGTGTTCAGAAGTGGATTGATAATTTATTTGTGAGAACTTAGGCAGACAAAAATGCTAGACAGGAAATGCTTACATCTGAATCAGATATGGCAGCAGAATGGGCGAGTACAATGCTAGAAAGATAGAACAGGAAAAGGACCTAGGTGTTATAATAGATCATACAGGAAAGGTGAGTGAGAAAGTCCAGGTAGCAGTGAAAAAGGCAATTTTAATGTAAGGTATGATGAAAAGAAAATTTTAACATAGGAGCAAGGAAGTGATAGTCAAACTGTATAAAGCATTAGTTAAACCTAGATTGGAGTACTGTGTATAGGTATGGAGTCCTTATCATAGAGGGGGTATAAACATGCTGGAAAGGATACAAAATAGAGCGACACAGATGATATTGGGATTCCAGAATTACAGTTATGAGGAAAGACTCAGAAAAACTGGCCTATATTGTCTACAAAAGAGAAGAATTCGAGATGACTTAATACAGGTTTATAAGAGATGAGGAATGGATAAATTAGACTATAATAACAAATTTTCAAAATACAACTACCCACAAGAACAAGGGGGCATAGCTACAAATTAACTAAAGAGCGGTCCAGATTAGATATTGCGAAATATTTGTTTCAGTCAGAGAATGGTGAATGCTTGGAATGCATTGCCACGGGAAGTAGTGGAGATAGGGACAATTACTGCATTTAAGAATATATTAGATGCACATAGCTTTTAGAGCAAGGTAATGTAAATTAAACTGGCTGTATACAGGCTTTGCAGAGTCTTCTAAACCAGTAAAAAGACGTTACGGTAAGGTGTTGAGCATCTAGACAGGAAAGGATTACATCTGAATAAGATAGGTATGCAGTAGCGTAAGATATATTCCATCACTTTGTAAAACATTTAAACTACTAAGGCCTATGAATAATGGGACCAAAGATAGGCATCGTGTTGTAGGGAATGCAGTCAAAGGGGAGAATTAGGCTCAATGGAGAATGAAAGCCGTAGCGGTAAGGCAAAATAAAAATTATAAAGCAAAAAGCAGGAATTGGAAAAAACAATAAAATAAACTAAAATGTTTTTATGCAAATGTAGGAAGCGCAGTTAATAAAATGGAAGAATTGGAACTGTTTGAAGAAGAATAAAAACCAGATACAATAGGGTTAACAGAATCATGGACATATGAGGACATTGCAGATAGTGGATTTGAAATAGAGGGATATACAATTATCGGATAGTTGGAGACAAGGCTAAAGGAGGGGGAATTGTATTATAATGTACGAATTCAATTAATATAACGATCAGACAAGAAATGTTATCTAGAAGAATGAAAGTGTAAAGGGGGATAATCGAAAGTGGGAGTGAAAAAATGGTGGTTAGAGTGCACTACAGATGTCTATCAAGTGGACAATAGAATGTTAAGGAGCTGTTTAGCACTAAGACAAGTGCAGTGAAATTATTATTAATGGGTGATTTTAACTTTACGGGAAAAAATGGGAAATGGTAGAAGCAATTGTCGAGACAAAGTGTTTGTTAAGTGTATAGCTGATAATTATTTGATTCAACATATGGAAGAAACTACAAGAGGCAAAAAACACATTCCACGCAGTATTTACTACAAAAGAAGCAATGCTTGAAAACGTTACCGTTAGAAAATTGTTTGACTCAGTTGACCATCAAATCATCCGTTGGGATCTTATAGCCAGGAAGGAAGTAAACATAAGTACAAAAACATACGACTACTCTAAAACAGATGTTAAGAACATGAAAGAAGCAGAGAGCCACAAATCTGGAAAGTGGAACAAACGTTAACGAGTTGTGTTAGAGTTTCAAAACAAGTTCTTGAAACAAATAAAAGATTAATTTGTTCCATGTAGGAAGGTCAACCCCAAACGAAAAAAGTGGATAACTAGATTTGTAGAAAAGCTATAAAGTATGGATAAAATATAAAGACAGGAAAATTGGAAGAAACATTTAAAATATTTTAACAAGTAAAACATAGTTCACAAAGTGAATAGAGCAGTAAAAATCTACTTTGAAATAAAAACTTGCTTAGAAGATCAAGACTCAGTTTATTTTCTTATGTCAAACATAGAACGAAAGACAAGGTAGGTAGTATACTACTAAGGTAGGCCCTCTTAATGATGGCACAGGGAAAATAATAAGTGATAATTGGTATGCTACTAACTTACTCAATCAGCACTTTAGCCCAGTCTACACAAAAGTAGACTGCTCCAGCACAGTCTACACAAAAGTAGACTGCTCCAGCACAGTCTACACAAAAGTAGACTGCTCCAGCACAGTCTACACAAAAGAAGACTGCTCCAGCCGAGTCTACACAAAAGAGGACTGCTCCAACCGAGTATACACAAAAGATGACTGTTCCAGCCGAGTCTACACAAAAGAAGACTGCTCCAAGATCCCAGAGCCCAAAGATATTTTCCAAAGGGATGTAGATACAGGCGGATGAAGATCAGTCTACATTACGTAGGAAATGATTTTCAAACAAAATTGAAAGTGAATAAATGTCCTGGTCAAGACGGTATTCATCTAAAAAATTATGATCGAAATGATTCACCTGTAAGCAAAACCATTCGCTATATTATGTTCTCAAGCACTTGCAAAGGGATTGCTCCGGGGGATTGGAAAGATCCAGAAGGGATGACATTTCTCAAAAAAGGGAGCAATACAGACCCAGCAAATTATAGACGGTGAGTTTAGTCAATGATAAAAGAAAACATTGTAATGCATTTAGACAGATTTCTTCTTCTTCTTCTTCTTCGTACGCAGTCAGACAGTAACCATTATTTTTTCGAAAAAAGCGACGGTCATCCTGAGGCTGTCGACACTGCCATAGAGCTTGTCTTGCAGTTCCACTGGCAATGGCCACATCTGCTCTTTCTGATCCTCGTATGTCGGGCAGTTCTGCAGCAGATGTTCAGCGGTCATTTTACCGGTACCGCACGGGCATTCGTCGGTACACCCTATCTTCAATTTGTTGAATAGGTGGTACCTCAGTCTATTGTGGCCAGTGCGAAGTCTGAAGACAACGACCTGCTCTCTTCGGTTCAACTGGTAATAGGCATCGTTTTTGGTGTAACCAGTATGTTCGGTTTCCCATTTGGTCATGTTTCTGACTTTGATAAGCCGTTTTGACTCTTCGTACGTCATACTAGTATCTGTTTGTGGTAGTCTTGCACCTTCTTTTGCCAGTCTGTCTGCCTCCTCGTTGCCTTGGATGTTGCAGTGTGATAGGACCCACTGTACCACTACCCTTTTTGGTGCGGACTGCTGGCACAGTTGGCAGAGTGCTGCTCTTAAGTCATTTAGCTCAGTGTTTTTCTGGCTTTTTAGCGCTGTGACTACGGCGAGAGCATCTGTAAGCAGGACTATATGGCTTTCATTTTCTTTGTGTGTCACCATTTCTTCCACTGCCGCCCTCAGTGCCTCTGCCTCCGCTCTGAAATTGCTTGTGTACTTACCAGTAGCGAATGACAGTGTTATTTGTCTACCATTTGGTAGGTTCAGGAATGCTCCTGCCCCTCCGTTCTGTGTAGTGTTTGTTACAGAACCGTCGGTGTATGCATGGGTCCAGTCCATGCTTGGGTAGCTTTTCGATATAAAGCTTAGGGTAGTATCTCTCCTTTCTTTTTCAGTCTGGCAGTTTTTGTTTCCAATACCTGGTATATTTTCTACCAACTCTGGAAATATATCCTGCCTCCAGGTAGGTTTTCGTACAGTAGTGATGGGTTTTGGTGTTGTTAGTGCGTTTATGGGATCTTCGTGCATCTTTGCTTTGGCTATTTCTGCAAAGTTTCTCCGCTTTAGTTTCCCATTTCCAAAATTGTTAAGTCTCTGGTGCATTGGATGGTCAGTCAGTCTTCGGAGTTTCTCTGACTGCAGCTGGGCTCTGCAGTCTCTTCTATCGGTCATGGATTGCAGTTTTGTAATCTTTTCAAGTTCTACAATTGGCGTTGACTTCATGCCTCCTCATGCAAAAGAAGACTGTTCCAGCCGAGTCTACACAAAAGAAGACTGCTCCAAGATCCCAGAGCCCAAAGATATTTTCCAAAGGGATGTAGATACAGGCGGATGAAGATCAGTCTACAATACGTAGGAAATGATTTTCAAACAATCGGGGGGGTTGAAAGTGAATAAATGTCCTGGTCAAGACGGTATTCTTCTAAAAAATTATGATCGAAATGATTGACCTGTAAGCAAAACCATTCGCTATATTATGTTCTCAAGCACTTGCAAAGGGATTGCTCCGGGGGATTGGAAAGATCCAGAAGGGATGACTTTTCTCAAAAAAGGGAGCAATACAGACCCAGCAAATTAAAGACGGTGAGTTTAGTCAATGATAAAAGAAAACATTGTAATGCATTTAAACAGATTTGATCTAATTAGTCAGCATGGTCTACTGGAGGGAGATCGTGCTTAACAAATCTATTAGAATTCATGGAGGAGGTTACTAAAATGATAGACGGAGTGGAGCCAGTGGATGTAAAGGCCTTTGATAGAGTACCTCATCAAAG
>JAVGWX010000007.1:103003137-103043137 GCA_036924085.1 Ariolimax columbianus | reverse complement strand
TAATCATCATCATCGATTTCAACCTTTCACGTCCCAGGAAAGCCCATGTTTTCAACTAATACACTTGAAGTCCTCTTGCCCTCTACCAATATTGACAGCTCTCTTATCGTCTTCCGCTTTTCTTTTAAATTCGTAAAACAGAGTCAGGTGCCTCAAGACGGTGCAAGAAGAGGCGCCTTTTTCAACACAGTTTGAGAAGCACGAACAGGTAGTTTATGAACTTCCAAATTGGCAGGGAGATATTTTTTACCTTATCCACTCGCTCGCGAAACTTAATACCCATATTCCAGATGTTTTGACCAACTCACCTGTCTCTCCAGACGTGGCCAGATTCGACCAACTCACCTGTCTCTCCAGACAGACGTGACCAGATTCCACCAACTCACCTGTCCCTCTAGACGTGGCCAGATTTTGACCAACTCACCTGTCCCTCCAGACGTGGCCAGATTTGACCAACTCACCTGTCCCTCCAGACTGGCGTGACCGTATTCGACCAACTCACCTGTCCCTCTAGACGTGGCCAGATTTTGACCAACTCACCTGTCCCTCTAGACGTGGCCAGATTTTGACCAACTCACCTGTCCCTCCAGACGTGGCCAGATTCGACCAACTCACCTGTCCCTCCAGACGTGGTCAGATTCGACCAACTCACCTATCCCTCCAGACGTGGCCAGATTCGACCAACTCACCTGTCCCTCCAGACGTGGCCAGATTCGACCAACTCACCTGTCCCTCCAGACGTGGTCAGATTCGACCAACTCACCTGTCCCTCCAGACGTGGTCAGATTCGACCAACTCACCTGTCCCTCCAGACGTGGCCAGATTCGACCAACTCACCTGTCCCTCTGGACGTGGCCAGATTCGACCAACTCACCTGTCCCTCTAGACGTGGCCAGATTCGACCAACTCACCTGTCCCTCTAGACGTGGTCAGATTCGACCAACTCACCTGTCCCTCTAGACGTGGTCAGATTCGACCAACTCACCTGTCCCTCTAGACGTGGCCAGATTCGACCAACTCACCTGTCCCTCCAGACGTGTGGAGACGATTACTCGCAGTCCAGATTTGGAGGTGCCAGCAGGTTTGCTCACTTCAAACTGAGTCGGCGCCATAAACGCATCAGACGTCCGACCAGGTGGATTGGCGTAATGACTGCCCACGACAATCAAGGTATTCTAGAGACAAGAGTAAAAAACGTATACATAAAACTAGCTAGCTTTGAGATAAGAGAATAAGTAGAAACAGCGACGTGAGAGAATGTCCGCGCTGGACAAGTATGGTAGGGACAATTCCAAAGCTAGGTAGGAAGGGACATTCAAAGGATAGCCGATGTGCTTGTTGACAGGAGGGGACATTCCACAGACACAAACTATTAAACGTGTTGGCAGGACGGGACATTTCACAGACACAAGCCGATAAGCGTGTTGGCAGGAGGGGACATTCCACAGACACAAGCCGATATGCTTGTTGACAGGAGGGGACATTCCACAGACATAAGCCAATATGCTTGTTGACAGGAGGGGACATTCCACAGACATAAGCCGATATGCTTGTTGACAGGAGGGGACATTCCACAGACACAAGCCGATATGCTTGTTGACAGGAGGGGACATTCCACGGACATAAGCCGATATGCTTGTTGGCAGGAGGGGACATTCCACGGACATAAGCCGATATGCTTGTTGGCAGGACTAAGTGCAGTTTAACCACCGAACATCTATTAGGAGGATGTGGTCACCGTCAGTCTAGGATTGACAAGCCAGGTTGAGAGCAGATACACGGAGTCAGAACAAACCTAGGGAAGGGGTTTCCGACTTGTCTACAAAAGAACAAGGCACTATAGGCACAAAGAAGAGAGAGAGAGAGAGAGAGAGAGAGAGAGAGAGAGAGTAAGAGAGAGAGAGCGAGAGAGAGAGAGAGCGAGAGAGAGAGAGATGCAGAGAAAAATCAATGCTGGGTGAGTGAGTAAAGACAGATGGACACAGACTTGACAACATGAGCCACGTTGGACAGACCAAGGCAGAGACTTAGACTTGACAAAATGAGCCACGTTAGACAGACCGAGGCAAAGACTTAGACTTGACAACATGAGCAACGTTGGACAGACCGAGGCAGAGACTTAGAATTGACAACATGAGCCACGTTGGACAGACCGAGGCAGAGACTTAGACTTGACAACATGAGCCACGTTGGACAGACCGAGGCAGAGACTTAGACTTGACAACATGAGCCACGCTGGACAGACCGAGGCAGAGACTTAGACTTTACTACATGAGCCACGTTGGACAGACCGAGGCAGAGACTTAGACTTGACAACATGAGCCACGCTGGACAGACCGAGGCAGAGACTTAGACTTGACTACATGAGCCACGCTGGACAGACCGAGGCAGAGACTTAGACTTGACAACATGAGCCACGCTGGACAGACCGAGGCAGAGACTTAGACTTGACTACATGAGCCACGTTGGACGGACCGAGGCAGAGACTTAGACTTGACAACATGAGCCACGCTGGACAGACCGAGGCAGAGACTTAGACTTGACAACATGAGCCACGCTGGACAGACCGAGGCAGAGACTTAGACTTGATTACATGAGCCACATTGGACAGACCGAGGCAGAGACTTAGACTTGACAACATGAGCCACGTTGGACAGACCGAGGCAGAGACTTACACAGACTTGACAACATGAGCCACGTTGGACAGACCGAGGCAGAGACTTACACAGACTTGACAACATGAACCACGTTGGACAGACCGAGGCAGAGACATACACAGACTTGACAACATGAGCCACGTTGGACAGACCGAGGCAGAGACTTACACAGACTTGACAAAATGAGCCACTTTGGACAGACCGAGGCAGAGACTTACACAGACTTGACAACACGATCCACGTTGGACAGACCGAGGCAGAGACTTACACAGACTTGACAACATGATCCACGCTGGACAGACCGAGGCAGAGACTTAGACTTGACTACATGAGCCACGCTGGACAGACCGAGGCAGAGACTTAGACTTGACTACATGAGCCACGTTGGACAGACCGAGGCAGAGACTTACACAGACTTGACAACATGAGCCACGTTGGACAGACCGAGGCAGATACTTAGACTTGACAACATGAGCCACGTTGGACAGACCAAGGCAGAGACTTAGACTTGACAACATGAGCCACGTTGGACAGACCGAGGCAGAGACTTACACAGACTTGACAACATGAGCCACGTTGGACAGACCGAGGCAGAGACTTACACAGACTTGACAACATGAGCCACGTTGGACAGACCGAGGCAGAGACTTAGACTTGACTACACGAGCCACGCTGGACAGACCGAGGCAGAGACTTATACATAATATTCAGCAGCAGAGTTATTATAGAAACGAACGCAGGGCTGATTGAGAGTAAGAGATAGATAGAGGGAGAGAAAGAGAGGGAGAGAAAGAGAGAGGAGAGAAAGAGAGATGGAAGACTCAGATAACACGGCAGGGTCGAGCAGATAATATATACATCTTATAGAGACACTAGATGGGAGACGTTTTTACAGAAGTGAGAGACATAGATGCAGTCTGTGCGTCAGAGAAGTATAGAAGGAGTCGGCATTCAAGCAGAGTCGTTGAGAGGGAGACCTGAGGGTCAGACTTGAAGGTAACTCAGTCAATTAGAGTCGTTGAGAGAGAGACGTTAGACGTGAAGGTAACTCAGTCAAGTAGAGTCGAGAGGGAGACATGAGGGTCAGACTTGAAGGTAACTCAGTCAAGTAGATTCTTTGAGACGCAGAACTGGAAGTCAGACTTGAAGGTAACTCAGTCAAGTAGATTCTTTGAGACGCAGACCTGTGAGTCAGACTTAAAGGTAACTCAGTCAAGTAGATTCGTTGAGACGCAGACCTGGCAGTCAGACTTGAAGGTAATCCAGTCAAGTAGATTCTTTGAGACGCAGACCTGTGAGTCAGACTTAAAGGTAACTCAGTCAAGTAGATTCGTTGAGACGCAGACCTGGAAGTCAGACTTGAAGGTAACCCAGTCAAGTAGATTCTTTGAGACGCAGACCTGTGAGTCAGACTTAAAGGTAACTCAGTCAAGTAGATTCGTTGAGACGCAGACCTGGCAGTCAGACTTGAAGGTAACTCAGTCAAGTAGAGTCGTCGAGAGGCAGACCTGGAGGTCAGACTTGAAGGTAACAGTCAAGTAGAGTCGAGAGGGAGACCTGAGGGTCAGACTTGAAGGTAACAGTCAAGTAGAGTCGAGAGGGAGACCTGAGTGTCAGACTTGAAGGTACCTCAGTCAAGAAGTGTTGTCGAGAAGCAGTCGTCCTAGTATATCGAAACCAGAAACGAGAAGACGGAAGCAGCAATGGTACGAGGAGTTCTAGAACAGAACTGAGAGCGGAATCCGAGATATAGATCTCAGAGCGAGCTGAGTCATAGAACAGATATGAAAGTCTGGGATATAGATCTAAGAGTGAGCTGAGTCGTAGAACAGATCTGAGAGTCTGGGATATAGATCTAAGAGCGAGCTGAGTCGTAGAACAGATCTGAGAGTCTGGGATATAGATCTAAGAGCGAGCTGAGTCGTAGAACAGATCTGAGAGTCGGGGATATAGATCTAAGAGTGAGCTGAGTCGTAGAACAGATCTGAGAGTCTGGGATATAGATCTGAATGAGAGAGAACTGGGTCCGAAAGCAGATCTGAAGGTGAAGACAGCAGATATAATGGTCTGGGGCTCTTTTGCCAGACCTCTACACCCCAGAGTAGAAGACTCTAGGCCCCAGGTTAGAAGATTCAACATCCTAGGGTAGTACAAGAGTGATTAAGTAAGTAAGGTAGAAGATTCCACACCCCAGGGTAGTAGAGGAGGCACTAAGTAAGTAAGGAAGAAGACTCCACACCCCAGGGTAGGGAAGGAAGACGGACGACTGGTCAGATAAAATATACTGATCAGACATGTTAGTCAGATTCAGGCAAAACATATTAGACAAGAAACACTCCATGGCTTCCTCGTAGCCCTTCCCGGAAACTGGCTGTGGCTCATGGCAGCCTGGCTGGCTAACAAGGTGAGAGATCGACGTGATCCCCGTAGTAGTGAGCGAGACGCAGATGAAGTCAAGCATAGCACAACCACCTAGAGGGCCCCGGTTCACCTTCATCAGCACGCTCTGGATGTGAAGAAAGCTACTGCAACCCGCCACTTAACGCCCTTTTCAGGGCGCACAAAAGAGTAACCTACTCACTATGGGCATTCGCAAACAACAACAACAATACACCAGAGTAAAAGTGAGGCGACTAAATAAGTAGTTGGGGCAGATTATGTATCATTCGTCTTTCGTTGTGTGATATCACTTACCGTTTCCTGCCTACGGGGCTGGTGTGTCTCAGGTCAGTCTCACATTCCGCTCGCTCTATGTATCACAAGACCGTGAGGTTGCCTCATTTGAGTGAAGTATTTCAGAATCTGCCGAAAATATGGTACTGAAAGCCACGTGACCCTTGGAGAGGTCGACCTGGTGTATTGTTTATGTGTTCATCATCAACTGCACAGACTGAGGCCAAACGTCTTTGACAACAAAACAGTATAATGCGATCGCTTTTGGCTCAAGATATTGATGTGTGCTATGTATGACTTCCGATTGTTTACACAGATGTATGATTTAATGTCCGATTTATGGAATAATAAAAGTACATGTCCCAACCTATGAACTTGGTTTTCTTATAAGCGTCACAGTTTATGCGCTCTTAGTTTATGTACATGCTCGTTTATGAATCTGCTCTGTGCGTATGTATTAGATTATTGACCTGTTAATGGGAATGTTCCAGTTTATTCACTTCCTCTTTGTGATGTCAGTAACCAGATTATGATATTTTATATTCTTTATGAATCACTTCCAATTTACACTTTTTTAAATTTAGTATATCCACCACTTCCGGTATACGCACTGACTTCATTCTATCCACTACTTCCGGTCTACATCCTGGCTACATTCTACCCACCACTTCAGGTTTCCCCACTGACTCCAGTCTATTCTCCACTTTTCGTAGAAAGGAGATCTTACCTTTACTGGATCTGTCGCAAACACCTAATCTCTCTCTCTCTCTCGCTCTCTTTCTCTCTCGCTCTCTCTCTGTGTCCACCTCTATATCTCTCTCTCCCAATCTTTCCTGAATGCCTGTCTAATTATTCCGTAACAAAAACACGCCATTTTGATGATCCCCAGCCATCGATCCAAATCCGTTTTATTGATCGGATGATTTCTGTCAAGTCAGAATGTGAGCGTCATTGATCCGGTCAAACTGATCGCCTAGCCAGGCTTTCGAACTTCGTTCATACCGTGTGTTCTCAGGCATGGAACTCCTGGACAAGCAGTCTGTGTGTGGGTTTAGTAACTGATGGAGTCAGTCTGTGTATGGGTTTAGTAACTGATGGAGTCAGTCTGTGTGTGGATTTAGTAACTGATGGAATCAGTCTGTGTGTGGGTTTAGTAACTGATGGAGTCAGTCTGTGTGTGGGTTTAGTAACTGATGGAGTCAGTCTGTGTGTCGGTTTAGTAACTGATGGAATCAGTCTGTGTGTCGGTTTAGTAACTGATGGAGTCAGTCTGTGTGTCGGTTTAGTAACTGATGGAGTCAATCTGTGTGTCGTTTTAGTAACTGATGGGGTCAGTCTGTGTATCTCGGTTTAGTAACTGATAGAGTCAGTCTGTGTGTCCGTTTAGTAACTGATGGAGTCAGTCTGTGTGTCGGTTCAGTAACTGATGGAGTCAGTCTGTGTGTGGGCTTATTAACTGATGGAGTCAGTCTGTGTGTCGGTTCAGTAACTGATGGAGTCAGTCTGTGTGTGGGCTTAGTAACTGATGGAGTCAGTCTGTGTGTCGGTTTAGTAACTGATGGAGTTAGTCTGTGTGTCTGTTTAGTAACTGATGGAGTCAGTATGTGTGTCGGTTTAGTAACTGATGGAGTCAGTCTGTGTGTGGGTTTAGTAACTGATTGAGTCAGTCTGTGTCTCGGTTTAGTAACTGATGGAGTCAGTCTGTGGGTCGGTTTAGTAACTGATGGAGTCAGTCTGTGTGTCGGTTTAGTAACTGATGGAGTCAGTCTGTGTGTGGGCTTAGTAACTGATGGAGTCAGTCTGTGTGTGTGGGTTTAGTAACTGATGGAGTCAGTCTGTGTGTGGGCTTAGTAACTGATGGAGTCAGTCTGTGTGTGTGAGTTTAGTAACTGAAAGAGTCAGTCAGTCTGTGTGGGTTTAGTAACTGATGGAGTCAGTCTGTGTGTGGGTTTAGTAACTGATGGAGTCATTCTGTGTGTGGGTTTAGTAACTGATGGAGTCAATCGGTGTGTGGGTTTAGTAACTGATGGAGTCAATCGGTGGGTGGGTTTAGTAACTGATGGAGTCAATCTGTGTGTGGGTTTAGTAACTGATGGAGTCAGTCTGTGTGTCGGTTTAGTAACTGATGGAGTAAGTCTGTTTGTTGGTTTAATAACTGATGGAGTCAATCTGTGTGTGGGTTTAGTAACTTATGGAGTCAATCGGTGTGTCGGTTTAGTAACTGATGGAGTCAGTTTGTGTGTCGGTTTAGTAACTGATGGAGTCTGTCAGTGTGTCGGTTTAGTAACTGATGGAGTCAGTCTGTGTGTAGGTTTCGTAACTGATGGAGTCAGAGTGAGTGTTTAAATTCACTAACCAACGTAGGATGGCTCATCGGTTTTTGTTGTGTGTGTGAATGTGTGTGCTAGTGTGTGTGTGTGCGTGCGTGCCTGTGTGTGTATGTGTGTGCTAGTGTGTGTGTGTTCGTGCGTGCCTGTGTGTGTGTGTGCTAGTGTGTGTGTGTGCGTGCGTGCCTGTGTGTGTATGTGTGTGCTAGTGTGTGTGTGCGTGCGTGCCTGTGTGTGTGTGTGCTAGTGTGTGTGTGCGTGCGTGCCTGTGTGTGTGTGTGCTAGTGTGTGTGTACGTGCGTGCCTGGGTGTGTATATATGTGCTAGTGTGTGTGTGCGTGCGTGCCTGTGTGTGTATGTGTGTGCTAGTGTGTGTGTGCGTGCGTGCCTGTGTGTGTGTGCGTGCGTGCCTGTGTGTGTATGTGTGTGCTAGTGTGTGTGTGCGTGCGTGCCTGTGTGTGTGTGTGCGCGCGCCCTTGTGTGTGTGTGTGTGCGTGCGCCTACATACGTTCACGACATAAAAGGAAAAAAAATGGAAAAATCTGAAAAGTACATACCACGGCAGGAATAAGAGACATCAATTTGCGGTTAACATAGACCACATGCCAGTTCATGCAGACGGCACCCCCACCACCACTTTCCCCTATACAGACCATTCCCTCTGTTCATGAAGTAAAATCGTATGCGACATACAGAGTTTGCCTTCTTCTCTATGTGGCAAGGATACGCCTTTGAATCGCCTTGAAACAGTTGAGCTGTGTTGTACTGTAAGATTAAATGTTTGGGACGCACTATTCAGTAATTTTACAAAAACATGAAAGATATACGTCACTGAGTCACGTGTCATTTGTATTTGAGCTCATGAACAATCTGAGACTGCAAACATTCACTGCAATACAGCAATTGCTTCTAGTAACAACTGCTAGAGATTATGGGCACGACAGAGCTAGAGGACCATTGTGCCACAGCCACCAGACAATCATTACGTCAATGGACCAGTAGAAGTGAGTCAGTTAGCGTGGTCATGACTGTTGGTTTAGACAGAATTGTATCTCGTTGGTTGAGTAGCCCTTCTACCATTAGATGTAGAGATCTCGTTGGTTGAGTAGCCCTTCTTCTACCCTGGGTTGTAGAGATCTCGTTGGTTGAGTAGCCTCTCTTCTACCCTGGGATGTAGAGATCTCGTTGGTTGAGTAGCCTCTCTTCTACCCTGGGATGTAGAGATCTCATTGGTTGAGTAGCCTCTCTTCTACCCTGGGATGTAGAGATCTCGTTGGTTGAGTAGCCTCTCTTCTATCCTGGGATGTAGAGATCTCATTGGTTGAGTAGCCTCTCTTCTACCATTGGATGTAGAGATCTCATTGGTTGAGTAGCCTCTCTTCTACCATTAGATGTAGCGATCTCATTGGTTGAGTAGCCTCTCTTCTACCATTGGATGTAGAGATCTCATTGGTTGAGTAGCCTCTCTTCTACCATTGGATGTAGAGATCTCATTGGTTGAGTAGCCTCTCTTCTACCATTGGATGTAGAGATCTCATTGGTTGAGTAGCCTCTCTTCTACCCTGGGATGTAGAGATCTCATTGGTTGAGTAGCCTCTCTTCTACCCTGGGATGTAGAGATCTCATTGGTTGAGTAGCCTCTCTTCTACCCTGGGATGTAGAGATCTCATTGGTTGAGTAGCCTCTCTTCTACCATTGGATGTAGAGATCTTGTTGGTTGAGTAGCCTCTCTTCTACCCTGGGATGTAGAGATCTCGTTGGTTGAGTAGCCTCTCTTCTACCCTGGGATGTAGAGATCTCCTTAGTTGAGAAGCCTCTCTTCTACCATGGGATGTAGAGATCTCCTTAGTTGAGAAGCCTCTCTTCTACCATGGGGTACAATAGAGATCCTGTTTCTATTGGTTTATAGTTTCCATAGAATTAGGTGCCCTACCCAACGTCTAAGCCCATTGGTCGCCTCTTACAATATACCTAGCAGATGACAGGGTAACAATTATTCGATCCCTTTACAAGTCTCGACACAACACGGGCACAAATTGATTCACTAGATCAAACGATCAGGACAAGCCTAACAAAAATCAATGACTTAACTACTTACAGCAGGATTAGCGTGTGTGATGGCTTCAGATGTACAGAATGGCAGCTGGTTAATGTGCGTGTACCAGAGCGAGAGAGACAGAAACAGAGACAGACAGACAGTCAGATAATCTCATTCGTTACAGCAACTATTACATCACATTGTTTAAGACCTGTAGTCCCTCTTTTCATTCACGAACAAGGTCCGAAGCAATTGTCTGCTAAACTGCATGTCCGATCCAAATGATTTTGTGCATGCAGCCTTAGAATATCCATGACGCTAAAACATTGATATTATTTAGTCCATAGATGTTAAGATATTTGCACATCGGCGAATTCTTTTGTTCTTTTAGAACCATTGCAAAGAAATTGATTTAAATTTAAGATTTTACAGTACGAAGCTGAATATATCGTCGCATTTTATTCATAGGCGTATCTCCTTCATGTCTTGATAGATCAATCGATTGTTTGTGTTGCTCTTTGTGTACAATCGTAAAAATGGCACCAATATGCAACAGCTAGTATAGCCCTTCACTTTTTCTTTTTCTAGCCATGTCCTAATTTGAACTTTTTATATTTGGTTCAGTTGGTACTTTGTCTTCCTCTGATACTGCATTATCCATTACTAGGCATGACGGTCTATCCAGAATTTGAAGCAGATCATTCGTCAGCCAGTGCCTAAAAATATGTCCATTCATGTCAGTGTGGTAGTCTCTACCGTCGGTACTTTTTCCTGAATGAAACTCCGGCGGCTGTTAAAATTTTGCAAAGAGTACTTTTGGAAATTTTATACTGCAGTCGAATTGCAATGTTAATTTTAGTTTCCGGAGAGCAACAAGTTGAATTTTTCGTCAACAGTTTCAATATCTCCCGTCTTATGACATCTATGTCGAAATCGTCAAATTTCCTTTTGCAACCTTGCTTGATAACTATTTGTTGTATTTGTGTTCGCCTCATTTCTTTATTCTCTAAGCCGGTGAGCTTTGCACTATGTTTTTATTGTTGCGCCTGTCGGCCCAGTGCATCCGATTCATTTTATGCAAGAGTCTGCTTCCTCCTGCTTTCCTAAGGTTTCGCTTCCCCGGGGTAACAGCCGGTTATATGATGAGGAGTGAACAATACACCTTCAGTTTGTGAGCCGTGTCACTTAACTACTATGCCACCCCGTCCCATTCAGACTTGCTTGATATAAGTGCACTCTGAGTTCTGTCCAACTGTCCACTCCAACGGTTAAAGGATGATCTATCCAGACCAAACGACAATTGGCATCGTTTCACTCGGTCATGAATATCGCAATATAAATGACCCATCTTAGATTTCCTGTGGAAAAAAACAAACTTGTATAGTAAAATGGTAACCCTCTGCATTGTTATAAATGTACACTTCAAACTCATTTTGAAATTGATAACAATGTAAATGTTGTACAAACCAACTATATGTCACAATAAGCACCACACAAACTATAATATCGTGATACCCCTCTAACTGAGCGACAGTTTCGCATGAATGACCTTGGCTGTTTTCCCGCACTCGACAAAGTGTCTCTATGGCGCACGAGAAAATCAAGGACCTTTTTGTACTCATCGAATTTGAATGTCAAAACATCTATTTTTAAAACAGCATGACTATGTACCGTAAACATGTTAAAATTATGTCAATTCAATGAGGTTGCTTTTAATAAATTCTAATGAATAAGTTTTTCAATGTACATCAAATTTCTTAAAGAAATAAATATTTACTTAACGTCATGGATATGACACAAACATGACATAAATTTCCATCGTGAGCAGATCTAGGTCAAATAAGAAGCGTGCCACCATGAAACCTTTCATGTGTGAACAAATGTCACGATTAGCATCCATGTACACATTTGTACATCTCCATGGTGATCATGAGCACCCTGTGGGTGAGTAGCGTACTTAGAAGATGGCAGGCAAGTTTGGATCTCAAGCCCTGACTTCCGAGGGTCGTGGCTTGGAATGTCATAGTTGATTTGTGTGCTAAAGCTGCGCCTACATGACGGATATTAGGATTTGATGCGGAGGACGTACTGAAAGGATATTAGGATTTGATGCGGAGGACGTACTGAAACGATATTAGAAGTTGATGCGGAGGACGTACTGAAAGGATATTAGGAGTTGATGCGGAGGACGTACTGAAAGGATATTAGGAGTTGATGCGGAGGACATACTGAAAGCACTTTTGGATTATGGAGCTGAAAGCGAGAACTCTGCAATCCTGATACTGGACTAATTTGTGATGGAACATAAGAGTATAATGTAAAAATGACAGAGAACGCATTAGAAATGTGGACATCAATCCGTTGTGCAGATCCATCAAGCTACAAGAACCGTTAATATACTCGTACAGAGTCTTCATCATTTACTGAAATATAGTGTGCGTCTATGTGTCTTCCAGAAGTGTAGGGATGTCGGTTCTGTGTAACATATACAATCATGATCATTAAAAGACAGACACACATACGAAATTATCCACAGCAAACACAGACGTACAGGTATACACACACAAAAAAAACAGGTGTACATGTACGCATAAACACAGTCGCACACACAGTCCTACTGTAACAGATCTTAGCTGTAGAGACAATATTTAAGTAAGAGCTTAGACAATCATCTTTTCTCTTTCTTCTTCATGGGATTTTAGCCAGTGCAGCTGAACTGTCCCGTCAGAATTTGAGTAACCAAATCAAACCACGTACGCTTTGTCTGGAACCGCGCAGATGGGAGTTTTGGTATACATACGTAATCTGGTGTAAGTTTCAGGCCATGTGTGAACACCTGGAAAGATTGCGGTGGTAGACTTGTTGCCGCCCACAAACCCACGTTGTCTAGAAACCACTCGAACAGGATGGGGGCTAATGACAAGCAGACGGACAAAAAAGATGGCCGTTTTGAAAATCGCATGATCTGGGGAGGCAGATCGAATATAAATCCACGCAGAGAAACGTAAAGGGGCATTACTTGAGAAGACATTCGAAGGAGACGCGCGGTGGAAAGCAGGCAACAAAGTAGCGCAGATTTGAGTTGAGAACCAGAATACAGGAGAACACTTTAGAAAGTGGAGGGCAGGCGACGAAGATATGCAGTTGCGGCAGATTTGAGTTGAGATTTAGGCGACGGAGAGAGACAGTTGAGATAGACACGCAGCAAGCCAGGTAACTACCCTCATATTATGTAGTGGTTGTAATTATAGGTCGCCAGTAGCTTATAGAGGCAGTCTGCCAGTTATCCCATTCATCATATTGACGCAGTCCCACTGATCACGTCGATATCACCTTGATCACGTGAATGTAAGTCGTCAGTCGCAGCTAGAGGCAGTTTTCTAGTGATCCCATGGATCATATTTCATGCAGGTATCCTGATCACGTTGAGACCACTTTGATCTACCGCCGACAAAGAGGAACAAAACCACGGACGTCATACTCGGGTTTAGAACCTACGAACTTTACCATCAGCAGCAATACGCAACTAAATTCGATCGCAGCAGGCCAGATAGGAAGATAGGGTATCGTGACGTTTAAATGATGCCCTGTAAGAGGAGAAAGAACTGGGCAATAACAGTATCGATAAGGTTAGGTTTAGCGGTAGGAGTGTTTTAGATAAGCATGTGAGAGAAAGAATTTAAGTTGTTAGAGAGTTTATAGTTGGTAGGGTTACTTGAATAAATAATTTGTTCTATTGTGTTTATATTTAGTGTTACTTGAATTTGTTTAGAGTGAGGTAGAGTGAAATGGAATAGAGCAGATCCCTTTACCGTCTACCACATAGCTCTATCAAATCGATCGGTACTGGTACAATACACACTCAAAGACATATGTACACAGACAATCATGTACACTCAAAGACACACGTACACGCACAATCACGTACACTCAAAGACACACGTACACACAATCGTGTACACTCAAAAACACACGTACACACACAATCACACACAAATAAAGTCACACGTACACACACATTCACACACACTCAAAGACAGACGTACACACACAATCACACACAAACCTGAAACATACACTCTCGTAGTACACACTGGACTCACACAGATCCAATAATCACATTCCCTGTGAGTGTACGTAACGTGGGTGTGGTCAGGCGTGTGTATTTGTGTGTGATGGTGTCCTTGTGTGATGGTGTCCTTATGTGTGGTGATGTCCTTGTGTAATAGTGTCCGTGTGTGTGATGGTGTCCTTGTGTGATGGTGTCCGTGTGTGTGTGTGATGGTGTCCTTGTGTGATGGTGTCCTTGTGTGATGGTGTCCTTGTGTGATGGTGTCCGTGTGTGTGTGTGATGGTGTCCTTGTGTGATGGTGTTCTTGTGTGATGGTGTCCGTGTGTGATGGTGTCCTTGTGTAATAGTGTCCTTGTGTGTGATGGTGTCCCTGTGTGATAGTGTCCTTGTGTGTGGTGGTGTCCTTCTGTGTGGTGGTGTCCTTGTGTAATAGTGTCCGTGTGTGTGATGGTGTCCGTGTGTGATGGTGTCCGTGTGTGATGGTGTCCATGTGTGATGGTGTCCGTGTGTAATAGTGTCCTTGTGTGTGATGGTGTCCTTGTGTGTGATGGTGTCCGTGTGTAATAGTGTCCGTGTGTGTGATGGTGTCCGTGTGTGATAGTGTCCGTGTGTGATAGTGTCCGTGTGTGATAGTGTCCGTGTGTGATAGTGTCCTTGTGTGTAATGGTGTCCTTGTGTGTGATAGTGTCCGTGTGTGATGGTGTCCGTGTGTGATGGTGTCCGTGTGTGATAGTGTCCGTATGTGATGGTGTCCTTGTGTGTGATGGTGTCCGTTTGTGTGATGGTGTCCGTGTGTGTGATGGTGTCCGTGTGTGTGATGGTGTCCGTGTGTGTGATGGTGTCCGTTTGTGTGATGGTGTCCTTGTGTGATGGTGTCCGTGTGTGATGGTGTCCGTATGTGATGGTGTCCGTGTGTGATGGTGTCCGTATGTGATGGTATCTTTGTGTGATGGTGTCTTTGTGTGTGTTGGTGTCCTTGTGTGATGGTGTCCTTGTGTGTGATGGTGTCCTTGTGATGGTGTCCGTGTGTGATGGTGTACATGTGTATGATGGTGTCCTTGTGATGGTGTCCGTGTGTGTGATGGTGTCCATGTGTGATATGGTGTCCTTGTGATGGTGTCCTTGTGATGGTGTCCGTGTGTGATGGTGTACATGTGTGTGATGGTGTCCTTGTGATGGTGTCCGTGTGTGTGATGGTGTCCTTGTGTGATGGGGTCCTTGTGTGATGGTGTCCTTGTGATGGTGTCCGTGTGTGTGATGGTTTCCTTGTGTGATGGTGTCCTTGTGTGATTGTGTCCGTGTGTGATGGTGTCCGTGTTTGTGATGGTGTCCTTGTGTGTAATGGTGTCCGTGTGTGTGATGGTGTCCTTGTGTGATGGGTGTCCCTGTGATGGTGTCCGTGTGTGTGATGGTGTCCTTGTGATTGTGTCCTTGTGTGATGGTGTCCTTGTGATGGTGTCCGTGTGTGTGATTGTGTCCGTGTGTGATGGTGTCCGTGTTTGTGATGGTGTCCTTGTGTTAGATGGTGTCCTTGTGTGATGGTGTCCGTGTATAGTGTCCTTGTGTGTAAAGGTGTCCTTGTGTGTAAAGGTGTTCTTGTGTGTAAAGGTGTCCTTGTGTGTAATGGTGTCCTTGTGTGTAAAGGTGTCCTTGTGTGTATAGACAGTTTGAAGGTGGTCATTGTCTGTAACTCATTTAACAATTTATTCCTTTGTGGTTTCTCTGCAGGTCTGAACTATCTAGTATGCACTCTCAGTCATGATTGACAGCTGTGCAACCTCGCATGACTGAGCAGTCCTCCTCACTTGTGACTGCAGACCCTGGCTATTTTTTTATCGTCAGATCAGCGTATTCCTGGCATGAGTTTTCTCAGCTGTCGGCTCTGAAGTGGGCTCAAAGGAAGGAACCCTGATCTGCAGCGGCAGTAGCTGATGTGAGGAGAGGACTACAGTGCCCTGCACGATCGCTATTATTCTTCCAATGGAGATGACAAGACTGATCTCTCAATACCTCTCATGTGCGAATGCAGGGAGCATGGCGCGCGACTTAACGTTACCGGAGCTGGAATCTGCTTGCCAGCTTCTATAACAAGTTGGTGTTACACTCGGTCGTTACACTACACTTTCGTGGAAAAGCGATCTTACTGGATTCGACTTCATGTGAAAGTAATGTGACTGGATTTCAACTGCCATGTGAAATGTGCCGTTGTCAAGTTTGATGGAAAGGTGACGTCACTAGATTTGCCGCCATGAAACAATGTGTCTGGATTGTTGTGTTTTTATGACAAATATAATGTGGCAAGATTACACTGTCGTGTTGAAGGATGTCACTCAGCTGAATCTATACTGCAATATGTTGCACTAATCTGCTGGCTTAAGAGAGGTTCACCTCGCCAATACGCTGGTATGAATGGACCCCGCTGCTAAACCCGGATATCTCCACTGTGAACTTAGTTTGTTTTTGTAAAATACGATTTCATATAACTGTCTGCGTTATCTAACATGAAATGTCATATATATATATATGTATGCATTAATACGAATTGAAGTGCAGAGAGACGTGAATGGACAAGTAGAATCAGGCAGCTGGTTTTGGTACGGAATCAAATACACCAAGTCTTCCAATGTGGTTTGTGTTTGTGTTTGTGTTCACGATAACCGAAGAACAGAATTGTGGAATCTACCAGTTGATGAGATGTTGCGATGTACGTCCATGATTAGCGACATACATTTACTGGTTAGAAATATGGTTACATTCGAATGGACTACCGTATCATCCCTACCAGTTTGTTTATTACCTTGATTGAGCTGGCTACACGTTTTCTCACTCCATGACAGTGAAAGGTCGCATGTTTCCATAAGGGAGCAGCTGACGCTTAGTGCTACTAAAACGCGGACAAATAATCTGCTTAGTCAGACATTACAAGTCTCTTGTCACAGCTGTTATTGGATGAGCAGTGAGATCAAGAGGAGAATCTCCTTCTCTGCCGACTCGGTTCTAACAGCCGTGGTCCAAGATGCGGACACGACAGAGCTCGTGCGCATACTCGGTAACTGTGGAGACGAGATCAGGGTAAACCAGGTCAACCACGTGGGGCTTACGGCCTTGCATCACGGAGTCCTTAGCAACAATCTAGACGCCGTCAAGCTGTTGCTATGCAATGGTGCGGATATAAATGCGCAAGACATACACGGGTTTTCTCCGCTGCACACCGCTGCTGCCTGCGGTTTTACGCAAATTGCAAGTTTGTTGGTTCTCTACGGTGCAGACGTCTTCTCTCTGACCATGCAGAAGGAAATGCCCATTGATGTGGCCAAGGACATTGGCGTCATTCGACTGTTGTCTGAAGAGATGCGGCGACACTTGCACCAGGAGCTCTTCGTGACAGCCTTCCTTTGTAGAAAAGCTTTGGACACCTGGACGCTTCTGCGGCAGCACACCCTGCGTTTGGTGGATGAGTTTATGCAAATGATGATGCAAATGTGGAAGAAACACCGGACAAAACACGATGAGAAACAGGAGTAACAAACAAGGAGGTGAATTCGTGTTGAGAAACAGGAGTAACAAACAAGGAGGTGAATTCATGTTTGCGTCACTCATCATTTCTGGCTGTTCGTAGTAATGGATCCTAACTTTGTGTCCTCGGACACTCGGGCAGATATCATTTTGAGTTCCGTAAACTTTTATGGTGAACATTTGTTTTTTTAAATGTGTATTTACTAATTCACGCACAGATCATCTGAGGCGTAGATTGGTAAAGTGGTAGAGTCACAGTCTGGCAGCGTCGTTGGGTGTTACAGTCGCCGAGTCGTAGAGTGGTAGAGTCACAGGCTGGGGCAGCGTCATTGGGTGTTACGGTCGCCGAGTTATTTAGTAAAAGGGTCGAAGAGTTGTATAGTTGTAAAGTTTTATAGAGTGGTAGAGTCATAGAGTGGTATGGTCATTGAGGTATGCAGTCGTAGAGCCGTAGAGTCGTAGAGTGGTAGAGTCGTAGAGTGGTAGAGTCGTAGAGTGGTAGAGTCGTAGAGTGGTAGAGTCATAGAGTGGTAGAGTGGTAGAGTCATAGAGTGGTAGAGTCGTAGAGTGGTAGAGTCGTAGAGTGGTAGAGTCATAGAGTGGTAGAGTGGCAGAGTCGTAGAGTGGCAGAGTCGTAGAGTGGTAGAGTCATAGAGTGGTAGAGTGGTAGAGTCGTAGAGTGGTAGAGTCATAGAGGGGTAGAGTCGTAGAGTGGTAGAGTCATAGAGTGGTAGAGTCGTAGAGTGGTAGAGTCATAGAGTGGTAGAGACATAGAGTGGTATGGTCATTGAGGTATACAGTCATAGAGTAGTAGAGTCAGAGTCGTAGAGTGGTAGAGTGGTAGAGACATAGATTGGTATGGTCATTGAGGTATACAGTCGTAGAGTGGTAGAGTGGTAGAGTCGTAGAGTTGTAGAGACATAGAGCGGTAGAGTCATAGAGTGGTAGAGTTGTAGAGTTGTAATCAAGGTGTAATCATTCATATTATTTAAGACATTTATTAACAGCAATCAAAGTAGTCATTAATGGTAATTAGAGTAGTCAATAAAGGTAAGGCAGGTATTAAAGCTAATCGAAGTAGTCATTAATGGTAATCGATGTAGTCATTAAAGCTAATCGAAGTAGTCATTAATGGTAATCGAAGTAGTCATTAATGGTAATCGAAGTAGTCATTAATGGTAATCGAAGTAGTCATTAATGGTAATCAAAGGCTTCATTAATAGTAATTAAAGAAGCCAATAATGGTAATCGAAGTATTCAACAGTGGTATTTAAAGTAGTTATTAACCTTAATCGAAGTTGTAGTTAGACCATACATTAGATTGTGCACATTATATTATTCGCAGCTACATTATATTGTTTTCTTATTGGATCTGAAAGTGAGAGGAAGGATATGTAGATGAGGGGGGAGGGGGGGCATGTAGGTGGGGGGGGGGTATAGGTGAGGGGGGTTGGGGTATATAGGTGAGGGGGGTCAGTTAGGTGAAAGAGGATCTGCACGTGCGAGAGGGGGGGAGGTATGTTGGAGAGGTGGGGGTGTGGGGGTAGACCGTTAGGTGAAATGGGATCTGTATGTGAGAGGGGGTATGTAGGTGAGAGGAGGTCTTTAAGTGAGAGGAGGTCTGGGAGAGGAGGTATGTGAGTGAGAGGAGGTCTATGTGTGAAAGGAGGTATGTGAGTGAGAGGAGGTCTGTGAGTGAGAGGAGGTCTGTGAGAGGAGGTATGTAGGTGAGAGGCGGTCTGTGAGAGGAGGTATGTAGGTGAGAGGCGGTCTGTAAGTGAGAGGAGGTCTTTAAGTGAGAGGAGGTCTGTGAGAGGAGGTATGTGAGTGAGAGGAGGTCTGTGAGTGAAATGAGGTATGTGAGTGAGAGGAGGTCTGTGAGTGAGAGGAGGTCTGTGAGAGGAGGTATGTAGGTGAGAGGCGGTCTGTGAGAGGAGGTATGTAGGTGAGAGGCGGTCTGTAAGTGAGAGGAGGTCTTTAAGTGAGAGGAGGTCTGTGAGAGGAGGTATGTGAGTGAGAGCAGGTCTGTGAGTGAAAGGAGGTATGTGAGTGAGAGGAGGTCTGTGAGTGAGAGGAGGTATGTGAGTGAGAGGAGATCTGTAAGTGAGGGGAGGTCTGTAAGTGAGAGGAGGTCTGTAAGTGAGAGGAGGTCTGTAAGTGAGAGGAGGTATGTAAGTGAGAGGAGATCTGTAAGTGAGAGGAGATCTGTAAGTGAGAGGAGGTCTGTGAAAGGAGGTCTGTAAGTGAGAGAAGGTCTGTACGTGAGAGGAGGTCTGTGAGTGAGAGAAGGTCTGTAATTCAGAGGATGTCTGTAAGTGAGAGGAGGTATGTAAGTGAGAGGAAGTCTGTAAGTGAGAGGAGGTCTGTAAGTGACAGGAGGTCTGTAAGTGAGAGGAGGTCTGTAAGTGAGAGGAGGTCTGTGAAAGGAGGTCTGTAAGTGAGAGGAGGTCTGTGAGTGATAGGAGGTCTGTGAGAGGAGGTCTGTAAGTGAGAGGAGGTCTGTAAGTGATAGGAGGTCTGTGAGTGAGAGGTGGTCTGTGAAAGGAGGTCTGTAAGTGAGAGGAGGTCTGTAACTGAGAGGAGGTCTGTGAGAGGAGGGCTGTGAGAGGAGGTCTTTAAGTGAGAGGAGGTCTGTGAGAGGAGGTCTGTGAGTGAGAGGAGGTCTGTGAGAGGAGGTCTGTGAGAGGAGGTCTGTAAGTGAGAGGAGGTCTGTGAGAGGAGGTCTGTAAGTGAGAGGAGGTCTGTGAGAGGAGGTCTGTAAGTGAGAGGAGATCTGTGAGAGGAGGTCTGTGAGAGGAGGACTGTGAGAGGAGGTCTATGAGAGGAGATCTGTAAGTGAGAGGAGGTCTGTAAGTGAGAGGGGGTCTGTGAGTGAGGAGGTCTGTGAGAGGAAGTCTGTAAGTGAGAGGAGGTCTGTAAGTGAGAAGAGGTCTGTGAGTGAGAGGAGGTCTGTGAGAGGAAGTCTGTAAGTGAGAGGAGGTCTGTGAGTGAGAGGAGGTCTGTGAGTGAGAGGAGGTCTGTGAGAGGAAGTATGTAAGTGAGAGGAGGGCTGTGAGTGAGAGGAGGTCTGTGAGTGAGAGGAGGTCTGTGAGAGGAAGTCTGTAAGTGAGAGGAGGGCTGTGAGTGAGAGGAGGTCTGTGAGTGAGAGGAGGTCTGTGAGAGGAAGTTTGTAAGTGAGAGGAGGTCTGTGAGAGGAGGTCTGTGAGAAGAAGTCTGTAAGTGAGAGGAGGTCTGTGAGTGAGAGGAGGTCTGTGAGTGAGAGGAGGTCTGTGAGAGGAAGTCTGTAAGTGAGAGGAGGTCTGTGAGTGAGAGGAGGTCTGTGAGTGAGAGGAGGTCTGTGAGTGAGAGGAGGTCTGTGAGAGGAAGTCTGTAAGTGAGAGGAGGTCTGTGAGTGAGAGGAGGTCTGTGAGAGGAAGTCTGTAAGTGAGAGGAGGTCTGTGAGTGAGAGGAGGTATGTGACAGGAGGTCTGGAAGTTAGAGGAGGTCTGTGAACGTGAGGTAATCTGAAGGTAAGAGTGTTCTAGAGGGGAGAAGAACGTCTATCAATTAATAGAGATATAGAGGTGGGTTGGGGGAAAGGGGGGGGGGGGGTATTCTTGGCAGATGATCGGTGGTCCACAGGTGAGACGGCTTGTACGTGCGAGAGGAGGTGTTCGTGTGAGAGGAGGTGTACGTGTGAATGGATGTGTACGTGGAATGATGAATCTACAAGGTGAAAAAGGGGGGGGGGGAGGGGGGGTATATATGTGTAATCTAGTCGATATGTAAAAGGGGTGGGGGAAGCTAACCCATTCTCTAGACTGTCGACGGGTTCACTGCACAGACAGATAGGAATCCATGTCATTTATAACTATTTACTGTACATGTGAGAAAGTCTGTGTTTGATGTTATCAGACATGACTTGATATCAAAGATTTATGTTAGAAATTCTGTGTATAATATCAGACATCACTTGATATCAAAGATATATGTGAGAAAGTCTGTGTTTGATGTTATCAGACATCACTTAATATAAAAGACTTGTGTGAGAAAGTCTGTGTTTAATGTTATCAGACATGACTTGGTATAAAAGAGTTGTGTGAGAAAGTCTGTGTTTGATGTTATCAGACATCACTTGATATTTAAGATTTATGTTAGAAATTCTGTGTATGATATCAGACATCACTTGATTTCAAAGATTTATGTGAGAAAGTCTGTGTTTGATGTTATCAGACATCACTTGATATAAAAGATTTGTGTGAGAAAGTCTGTGTTTGATGTTATCAGACATCACGTGTTTGACCAACCAACTTGTCACTCTATGCCAAATTAAACATGATGTTACTAATGGAAATATCTAAACAAACTCTTCTGTATGTGTCTATCTGCCTGTTTGTCTGTCTGTCTGTTTCCAATATATTCTGACTGCAAGAAAAGGGGTTCAGTCTCAGGACACAATGTCTACGCTCTCGTGAAATACTTGTTAACACGTTTGAGAAACAGTTCGGTAGTTGAGTCAACATCTAAGAAGCAGTTCGATGAAGCGACGCGGACCAACACAGCCCCAAGTTGGGGCATCCATTGATAGGTTGTATTGACATCAAACTGACTGACCTGTATTGTGGGCACACGTCAAGCCGGATCTTGTGTAGTCGTCAATGACATGGCTTCCGTTTCGTTCGTTTCATGTTTATTCTCGAAATCTAGGAGGTAGTTGTATGATGGGTAGGTGTCCACTGTTTTCAGCCTAGTGCAAGTTCTTCTGTCACTCTGTCTGCATGTATGTCTCGCTCTGTCTCTCTGTCTGCGTGTATGTATCTATGCCTCGCTGTCTCTCTGTCTGCATGCATGTCTCGCTCTGTATCTCTGTCTGCGTGTATGTCTCGCTGTCTCTCTGTCTGCATGCATGTCTCGCTCTGTCTCTCTGTCTGCGTGTATGTCTGTATGTCTCACTCTGTCTCTCTGTCTGCATGTATGTCTCGCTCTGTCTCTCTGTCTGCATGTAAGTTTGTATATCTCGCCCTCTCTCTCTGTCTGCATGTATGTCTGTATGTCTCGCTGTTTCTCTGTCTACCCGTCTATCTCTTTGTCTGTCTCTTTGACTGTCTTTCTCTGAGTATGTATCTCGCTCTGTCTCTATCTGTGTGTCTGCCCCCTTCTCTCTCTCTCTCTCTCTCTCTCAGATGTTGCCCTCAGTCCATCGCTTGGTGGGACTTCGTCTCATTGAGAGTAATTGTGACCAGCCTATTTAATCTTGGCCGGCCTGAGTACAGGAGTGGTTGTACTGCAATCAAGACTTTGTTTTCACTGCATGGTGTTGTTGATCGATGTACCAGTCCTCATCCTCCAGAACGTGCTGTCACCTTGAGATTTAGATTTCATCCATCGGACATCCAAAACATGAAATAATCTCCTTCTCTCCTTCATCTTTTGCTCCATAACAAAACCATCCATTCATGTTTGGGTTCCCGTCCACGATCGTGACCATGAGATTGTTTCTAGAGCTTTCTGTTAAACACTGAAGGCTATTCTACACTCATGGTCGTTATTTGTCCTGTGAGAATACGACCTGTGCAATCCCATGAGTTGTAGAGACTTCTGCCGAAGTGGGTTTGGGCCGCTCGCCGTTTGTGACATGCTCTCAGCGAGGCAGTGGCCCTATTCTCATGACACACTACATCCCTCCGATATCACTCAGACCATCTATGAACTCCACAAACCAGCTGATTCGTCTCGGATCAGTAACCAGGCGGCCGAGTTTATCCAGGCATGCAGCCTTGTCGTCTGCTAGTGGTAATGGTTTGTTTGATACAGGTAGGTCAATTTTCATTGAATCTATTCCAACTGCCAGCCCAAATCAATATTCACAGCTTATCGACTTTTTCCTGGTAGATCGTTAAGAGAATTTATTATTATATTATGTAGATGTAGTAACTGTGTACACGGGCGTGGTTCTACGGAGTCATCACTTCTGTTTGACATGGCGTCACCAGCGTGGCGCTACGGAGTCATCACTTCTGTTTGACATGGCGTCACCAGCGTGGCGCTACGGAGTCATCACTTCTGTTTGACACGGCGTTGTGGTTGTGGCGTGTTACTTGTCTGGGTGCATTAGCACGTGTACGTACTGTAAATGTTGTACCAGTACTTGTAATCTGGAGGTTGTAGCAGTACTTGTAATAAGAACGTTGTAGCAGTACTTGTACTCTGGAGGTTGCAGTACTTGTACTCTGGAGGTTGCAGTACTTGTAATAAGAAGGCTGTAGCAGTACTTGTACTCTGGAGGTTGTTGCAGTACTTGTACTCTGGAGGCTGTAGCAGTACTTGTACTCTGGAGATTGTAGCAGTACTTGTATTCTGGAGGTTGTAGCAGTACTTGGGATGTAAATGGTGTTGTAGCTGTAGGCACTTCCTTTTTCTATTTCTATGTTGTTTTCTGGGGACTCTATAGTAATCGTAAGTCCACTATTGCATCACACACAGTAAGCATAGCTGTTCCTCGCACCGTAAGCATAGCTGTTCTATACACAGCAAACACATCTGTTCTATACACAGCAAACACAGCTGTTCTATACACAGCAAACACAGCTGTTCTATACACAGCAAACACAGCTGTTCTATACACAGCAAACACATGTGTTCTATACACAGCAAACACATTTGTTCTATACACAGCAAACAGTGAGTTAGCGTAGCTGGTTCTCCCACGTAAGCGAGCACAACCTGTATTCGGGCAATTATATAATTGTATCTGTACTCTTGTATAAGTTTTTTTCTGTAACCATTTCATTCATTTCACTTGATCAGGTTGCCAATCTCCAGCTCAATTCACCTTGTTCCCTTTTTATGGCACACTTGTCAAGTTCCTGTGGCCCTGCTGTTTCCACTTCGCGTACCACTCGGGCGAGAGATCTTACATTTGTTGTTATGGTTTCAGCGCCATTTTGTTGTCATGGAGTTGGCGTCATATTGAACCAATGATCAATTCGGAGATAAACCATGATGACGTCATTGCACGGCCTGTAGCGCTCCATCAGATAACTCTTGTACTTGATTGGTCAAACGGACTGTCTTCAGCTGGGCATGCGTCCGGAATGTGGTCGGTGAAGTCTGTTCAGTTGTGCAAAATTGGTAACCACAAATAGTTTTACTGGTCTGGTAGGGGCTCGCAAAACGACAATAGATGACTTTCGTCTCTGGTACTCTTAAGACACATGTTAATTAATTCTGATGACGCTTATATTGGATGAGAGAGAGAGAGAGGGGGGGGGGAGGACAGAAGAGAGATAGAAAGACAGAAACTAATTTAAAAAATTGAGACGTAGACGAAATGAGAACCTGCATAGCTGTAGTTGTTGCCTTTCATTTGAGTGATAAAAGAATGAAAGAAAAAATGAAAGAAAGAATAAAAGAAAGAATATCTTGATCTTGATGACCTGTTCCTCATCCTAGCTGCGGGCCCCAACTTCGTCTCCAGCGGACCCTGTCTTGGGCCACGGAAGTCCAGTGTGTGGTAAGCCCTCCTCTAGAGGCATCTCGGGTGTTGCAGAGTACAGCAAGGGAGTCTGACCAGCGCATTGGAGTCATCTAGTAATTTACAACATTATCAAGACAAAACCCAACAAAACTAAACCTTTCTTTAACTCAGAGTTTATAAGCTCGAGCTTGGTGTGACTAATAACCCGGTTCTCGTGTCTAATCTATGTTTCTGATATTATCTACATATTTCCATGAGACTTTACAAATCTTGTTCTAAACTGATTAACTATCTAAATTCGTGGTCACGTGGTGCCATTCAGCAGTTTGCGATTAAGTTGATCTCTGGCGGTCACGCACGCAACACCTGGCTGACACCTGGCTGGATCAAATTGGACATACATCATCCTCGCTGCATACAATCTACCTACCAGTCTACATAATTTCCCAAGCAAATCGCCTAAGCGTACTACCTACCTACCTATCGACCGACCTTCCTACCTTCCAACCTACCTACCTTCCTACCAACCAACCTATCAATCTATCAACCTACCTATCAATCTGCCATCAATCTTCATACCCCTCACCCTTCTCACCCCTCTTCTTACCCCTCTTCTTATCCCTCATCCCACCTCTCTTCTTACCCCTCACCCCTCTTCTCACCCCTCTTCTCACCCCTCTTCTTACCCCTCTTCTGATCCCTCTTCTCACCTCTCTTTTGTTACCCCTCATCCCTCTTCTCACCCCTTCTCACCCCTCTTCTTACCCCTTTTCTCACCCCTCTTCTCACCCCTCTTCTCTCCCCTCTTCTCATCCCTCTTCTTACCCCTCTTCTTACCCCTCTTCTCACCCATCACCCCTCTTCTCACCTCTCTTCTTACCCCTCACCCCTCTTCTCACCTCTCTTCTTACCCCTCTTCTCACCCCTCTTCTTACCCCTCACCCCTCTTATCACCTCTCTTCTTACCCCTCACCCCTCTTCTCACCCCTCTTCTTACCCCTCACCCCTCTTCTCACCTCTCTTCTCACCCCTCACCCCTCTTCTCACCTCTCTTCTTACCCCTCACCCCTCTTCTCACCCCTCTTCTCACCCCTCATCTCACCCCTCTTCTCACCCCTCTTCTTACCCCTCTTCTTATCCCTCTTCTCACCTCTCTTCTTACCCCTCACCCCTCTACTCACCCCTCTTCTTACCCCTCTTCTCACCCCTCTTCTCACCCCTCTTCTCACCCCTCTTCTCACCCCTCTTCTTACCCCTCTTCTCACCCATCACCCTTCTTCTCACCTCTCTTCTTACCCCTCACCCCTCTTCTCACCCCTCTTCTTACCCCTCACCCCTCTTCTCACCTCTCTTTTTACCCATCACCCCTCTTCTCATCTCTCTTCTTACCCCTCACCCCTCTTCTCACCTCTCTTCTTACCCCTCACCCCTCTTCTCACCTCTCTTCTTACCCCTCACCCCTCTTCTCACCTCTCTTCTTACCCCTCACCCCTCTTATCACCCCTCTTCTCACCCATCACCCCTCTTCTCACCTCTCTTCTCACCCATCACCCCTCTTCTCACCCCTCTTCTTACCCCTCACCCCTCTTCTCACCCCTCTTCTCACCCATCAACCCTCTTCTCACCCCTCTTCTCACCCCTCTTCTCACCCATCACCCCTCTTCTCACCCCTCTTTTCACCCCTCTTCTCACCCCTCTTCTCACCCCTCTTCTCACCCATCACCCCTATTCTCACCCCTCTTCTCACCCCTCTTCTTACCCATCACCCCTCTTCTCACCCCTCTTCTCACCCCTCTTCTCACCCTTCTTCTCACCTCTCTTCTCACCCATCACCCCTCTTCTCACCCCTCTTCTCACCCCTCTTCTCACCCATCACCCCTCTTCTCACCCCTCTTCTCCCCTCTCTTCTCACTCATCACCCCTCTTCTCACCCCTCTTCTTACCCCTCACCCCTCTTCTGACCCATCACCCCTCTTCTCACCCCTCTTCTCACCCCTCTTCTCACCCCTCTTCTTACCCCTCACCCCTCTTCTCACCACTCTTCTTACCCCTCACCCCTCTTCTCACCCCTCTTCTCACCCCTCTTCTCACCCCTCCTCTTACCCCTCTTCTTACCCCTCACCCCTCGTCTCACCCCTCTTCTTACCCCTCACCCCTCTTCTTACCCCTCTTCTCACCCCTCTTCTTACCCCTCTTCTTATCCCTCACCCCTCTTCTCACCCCTCTTCTCACCTCTCTTCTCACCCATCACCCCTCTTCTCACCCCTCTTCTTACCCCTCACCCCTCTTCTCACCCATCACCCCTCTTCTCACCCCTCTTCTCACCCCTCCTCTTACCCCTCTTCTTACCCCTCACCCCTCGTCTCACCCCTCTTCTTATCCCTCACCCCTCTTCTTACCCCTCTTCTCACCCCTCTTCTCACCCCTCTTCTTACCCCTCACCCCTCTTTTTACCCCTCTTCTTACCCCTCACCCCTCTTCTTACCCCTCTTCTGACCCCACACCCCTCATCTTACCCCTCACCCCTCTCTTCATTTCTCTTCTCACCGCTCTTCTTACCCCTCTTCTTATCCCTCACCCCTCTTCTTACCCCTCTACTCACCCCTCTTCTCACCCCTCTTCTTACCCCTCACCCCTCTTTTTACCCCTCTTCTTACCCCTCACCCCTCTTCTTACCCCTCTTCTGACCCCACACCCCTCATCTTACCCCTCACCCCTCTTTTCATTTCTCTTCTCACCGCTCTTCTTACCCCTCTTCTCACCCCTCTTCTCACCCCTCTTCTCACCTCTCTTCTTACCCCTCACCCCTCTTCTCAACCCTCTTTTCACCCCTCTTCTCACCCCCTCTTTTTATCCCTCTTCTTACCACTCACCCCTCTTCTTACCCCTCACCCCTCTTCTTATCCCTCACCCCTCTTCTCACCCTCTTCTCACCCCTCTTCTTACCCCTCTTCTTACCCCTCTTCTCACCCCTCTTCTCTCCCCTCTTCTTACCCCTCACCCCTCTTCTCACCCCTCACCCCTCTTCTTACCCCTCACCACACTTCTTACCCCTCACCCCTCTTCTTACCCCTCACCCCTCTTCTTACCCCTCCCCCCTCTTCTTATCCCTCACCCCTCTTCTCACCATCTTCTCACCCCTCTTCTCACCCATCTTCTCACCCCTCTTCTCACCCTCTTCTCACCCCTCTTCTCACCCCTCTTCTTACCCCTCTTCTCACCCCTCTTTTTACCGCTCACCCCTCTTCTTATCCCTCACCCCTCTTCTCAACCTTCTTCTTATCCCTCACCCCTCTTCTCACCTCTTCCAACACCTCTTCTCACCCCTCTTCTCATCCCTCTTTTCCCCTCTTTTCACCCCTCTTCTCACCCTTTACCCCTCTTCTAACCCCTCTTCTCACCCCTCTTCTCACCCCTCTTCTTACCCCTCACCCCTCGTCTCACCCCTCTTCTTACCCCTCACCCCTCTTCTTACCCCTCTTCTCACCCCTCTTCTTACCCCTCTTCTTACCCCGCACCCCTCTTCTCACCCCTCTTCTCACCTCTCTTCTCACCCATCACCCCTCTTCTCACCCCTCTTCTTACCCCTCACCCCTCTTCTCACCCATCACCCCTCTTCTCACCCCTCTTCTTACCCCTCACCCCTCTTCTCACCACTCTTCTTACCCCTCACCCCTCTTCTCACCCCTCTTCTCACCCCTCTTCTCACCCCTCCTCTTACCCCTCTTCTTACCCCTCACCCCTCGTCTCACCCCTCTTCTTATCCCTCACCCCTCTTCTTACCCCTCTTCTCACCCCTCTTCTCACCCCTCTTCTTACCCCTCACCCTTCTTTTTACCCCTCTTCTTACCCCTCACCCCTCTTCTTACCCCTCTTCTGACCCCACACCCCTCATCTTACCCCTCACCCCTCTCTTCATTTCTCTTCTCACCGCTCTTCTTACCCCTCTTCTTATCCCTCACCCCTCTTCTTACCCCTCTACTCACCCCTCTTCTCACCCCTCTTCTTACCCCTCACCCCTCTTTTTACCCCTCTTCTTACCCCTTACCCCTCTTCTTACCCCTCTTCTGACCCCACACCCCTCATCTTACCCCTCACCCCTCTTTTCATTTCTCTTCTCACCGCTCTTCTTACCCCTCTTCTCACCCCTCTTCTCACCCCTCTTCTCACCTCTCTTCTTACCCCTCACCCCTCTTCTCAACACTCTTCTCAACCCTCTTTTCACCCCTCTTCTCACCCCTCTTTTTATCCCTCTTCTTACCACTCACCCCTCTTCTTTCCCCTCACCCCTCTTCTTATCCCTCACCCCTCTTCTCACCCTCTTCTAACCCCTCTTCTTACCCCTCTTCTTACCCCTCTTCTCACCCCTCTTCTCTCCCCTTTTCTTACCCCTCACCCCTCTTCTCACCCCTCACCCCTCTTCTTACCCCTCACCACACTTCTTACCCCTCACCCCTCTTCTTACCCCTCACCCCTCTTCTTACCCCTCCCCCCTCTTCTTATCCCTCACCCCTCTTCTCACCATCTTCTCACCCCTCTTCTCACCCCTCTTCTCACCCCTCTTCTCACCCTCTTCTCACCCCTCTTATCACCCCTCTTCTTACCCCTCTTCTCACCCCTCTTTTTACCGCTCACCCCTCTTCTTATCCCTCACCCCTCTTCTCACCCTTCTTCTTATCCCTCACCCCTCTTCTCACCTCTTCCAACACCTCTTCTCAACCCTCTTCTCATCCCTCTTCTCCCCTATTTTCACCCCTCTTCTCACCCTTCACCCCTCTTCTCACCCCTCTACTCACCCCTCTTCTCACCCCTCACCCCTCTTCTTACCCCTCTTCTTACCCCTCACCCCTCTTCTCACCCCTCTTCTCAGCTCTCTTCTTACCCCTCACCCCTCTTCTCACGCCTCTTCTTACCCCTCTTCTTACCCCTCTTCTCACCCCTCTTCCTACCGCTCACCCCTCTTCTCACCCCTTTTCCAACCCCTCTTCTTACCCTCACCCCTCTTCTCACCCCTCCTCTCACCCCTTTTCTCACCTCTCTTCTTACCCCTCACCCCGCTTCTCACCCCTCCTCTCACCCCTCTTCTCACCCCTCTTCTCACCACTCTTCTCACCCCTCTTCTCACCCCTCACCCCTCTTCTCACCCCTCTTCTTATCCCTCACCCCTCTTCTTACCCTCACCCCTCTTCTCACCCCTCTTCTTACCCCTCTTCTTACCGCTCACCCCTCTTCTCACCCCTCTTCTCACCCCTCTTCTTACCGCTCACCCCTCTTCTCAACCCTCTTCTCACCCCTCTTCTTACCCCTCACCCCTCTTCTCACCCCTCTTCTCACCCCTCTTCTCACCCCTCTTCTTACCCCTCACCCCTCTTCTCACCCCTCTTCTCACCCCTCTTCTCACCCCTCTTCTTACCCCTCACCCCTCTTCTCACCCCTCTTCTAACCCCTCTTCTTATCCCTCACCCCTCTTCTTACCCCTGTTCTTACCCCTCTTCTTATCCCTCACCCCTCTTCTCACCTCTTTTCTTATCCCCCACCCCTCTTCTCACCCCTTTTCTTATCCCTCACCCCTCTTCTCACCCCTTTTCTTACCCCTCACCCCTCTTCTCACCTCACTTCTTACCCCTCACCCCTTTTCTTATCCCTCCCCCCTCTTTTTATCCCTCACCCCTCTTCTCACCTTTTTTCTTATCCCTCACCCCTCTTCTCACCCCTCTTCTTATCCCTCACCCCTCTTCTCACCCCTCTTCTTACCCCTCTTTTCACCTCTCTTCTCACCCCTCTTCTCACCCCTCTTCTCACCCCTCTTCTCACCCCTCTTTTTACCCCTCTTCTTACCCCTCACCCCTCTTCTTACCCCTCTTCTTACCCCTCACCCCTCTTCTCACCGCTTTTCCTACCCCTCTTCTTACCTCTCACCCCTCTTCTCATTTCTCTTCTCACCGATCTTCTTACCCCTCTTCTTACCCCACCCCTCTTCTTACCCCTCACCCCTCTTCTCACCGCTCTTCTTACCCCTCTTCTTACCCCTCTTCTCACCCCTCTTCTCACCTCTCTTCTTACCCCTCACCCCTTTTTTTACCCCTCTTCTTACCCCTCACCCCTCTTCTCAATCCTCTTTTCACCCCTCTTCTCACCCCTCTTCTTACCCCTCTTCTTACCCCTCACCCCTCTTCTTACCCCTCACCCCTCTTCTTATCCCTCACCCCTCTTCTCACCCCTCTCCTCTCCCCTCTTCTCACACCTCTTCTCACCCCTCACCCCTCTTCTCACCCCTCTTCTGACCCCTCACCCCTCTTCTCACCCATCTTCTCACCCCTCTTCTCACCTCTTTTCTATCCCCTCTCCTCACCCCTCTTCTTACACCTCTTCCCACCCCTCACCCCTCTTCTCACCCCTTTTCTCACCCCTCACCCCTCTTCTCACCCCTCTTCTCACCCCTCTTCTTACCCCTCTTCTCACTCTCACCCCTCTTCTTACCCCTCTTCTAACCCCTCTTCTCACCCCTCGACCCCTCTTCTCACCCCGCTTCTCACCCCTCACCCCTCTTCTCACCCCTCTTCTCATCCCTCTTCTCAGCTCTCTTCTCACCCTTTTTCTTACCCCTCACCCCTCTTCTCACCCCTCTTCTCACCTCTCTTCTCACCCCTCTCCTCACCCCTTTTCTCACAGCTCTTCTCACCCCTCACCCCTCTTCTCACCCTTCTCACCCCTCACCCCTCTTCTCACCCCTCTTCTCACCCCTTTTCTCACCCCTCTTCTTACCCCTCTTCTTATCCCTCTTCTCACCTCTCTTCTTACTCCTCACCCCTCTTCTCACTCCTCTTCTCACCCCTCTTCTTACCCCTCTTCTTATCCTTCTTCTCACCTCTCTTCATACCCCTCACCCCTCTTCTCACCCCTCTTCTCACCCCTCTTCTCACCCCTCTTCTTACCCCTCTTCTTATCCCTCTTCCCACCTCTCTTCTTACCCCTCA
Organism: Ariolimax columbianus; assembly: GCA_036924085.1. Lineage (NCBI taxonomy): Eukaryota > Metazoa > Mollusca > Gastropoda > Stylommatophora > Arionidae > Ariolimax > Ariolimax columbianus. Next base: position 103,011,421 of record JAVGWX010000007.1, on the reverse strand, counting down.
CCCCTTTTCTCACCCCTCTTCTTACCCCTCTTCTGATCCCTCTTCTCACCTCTCTTTTTTTACCTCTCATCCCTCTTCTCACCCCTCTTCTCACCCCTCTTCTTACCCCTTTTCTCACCTCTCTTCTCACCCCTCTTCTTACCCTTCTTACCCCTCTTCTCACCCATCACCCCTCTTCTCACCTCTCTTCCTAACCCTTAACCCGTCTTCTCACCTCTCTTCTTACCCCTCACCCCTCTTCTCACCCCTCTTCTTACCCCTCACCCCTCTTCTCACCTCTCTTCTCACCCCTCACCCCTCTTCTCACCTCTCTTCTTACCCCTCACCTTTCTTCTCACCCCTCTTCTCACCCCTCTTCTCACCCCTTTTCTCACCCCTCTTCTTACCCCTCTTCTTATCCCTCTTCTCACCTCTCTTCTTACCCCTCACCCCTCTTCTCACCCCTCTTCTTACCCCTCTTCTCGCCCCTCTTCTAACCCCTCTTTTCACCCCTCTTCTCACCCCTCTTCTTACCCCTCTTTCACCCATCACCCCTCTTGTCACCTCTCTTCTTACCCCTCACCCCTCTTCTCACCCCTCTTCTTACCCCTCACCCCTCTTCTCACCTCTATTTTTACCCATCACCCCTCTTCTCATCTCTCTTCATACCCCTCACCCCTCTTCTCACCCCTCTTCTTACCCCTCTTCTTATCCCTCATCCCACCTCTCTTCTTACCCCTCACCCCTCTTCTCACCCCTCTTCTCACCCCTCTTCTTACCCCTCTTCTGATCCCTCTTCTCACCTCTCTTTTGTTACCCCTCATCCCTCTTCTCACCCCTCTTCTCACCCCTCTTCTCACCTCTCTTCTTACCCCTCACCCCTCTTCTCACCCCTTTTCTCACCCCTCTTCTCACCCCTCTTCTCTCCCCTCTTCTCACCCCTCTTCTTACCCCTCTTCTTACCCCTCTTCTCACCCATCACCCCTCTTCTCACCTCTCTTCTTACCCCTCACCCCTCTTCTCACCTCTCTTCTTACCCCTCTTCTCACCCCTCTTCTTACCCCTCACCCCTCTTCTCACCTCTCTTCTTACCCCTCACCCCTCTTCTCACCCCTCTTCTTACCCCTCACCCCTCTTCTCACCTCTCTTCTCACCCCTCACCCCTCTTCTCACCTCTCTTCTTACCCCTCACCCCTCTTCTCACCCCTCTTCTCACCCCTCTTCTCACCCCTCTTCTCACCCCTCTTCTTACCCCTCTTCTTATCCCTCTTCTCACCTCTCTTCTTACCCCTCAACCCTCTACTCACCCCTCTTCTTACCCCTCTTCTCACCCTTCTTCTCACCCCTCTTCTCACCCCTCTTCTCACCCCTCTTCTTACCCCTCTTCTCACCCATCACCCTTCTTCTCACCTCTCTTCTTACCCCTCACCCCTCTTCTCACCCCTCTTCTTACCCCTCACCCCTCTTCTCACCTCTCTTTTTACCCATCACCCCTCTTCTCATCTCTCTTCTTACCCCTCACCCCTCTTCTTACCCCTGTTCTTACCCCTCTTCTTATCCCTCACCCCTCTTCTCACCTCTTTTCGTATCCCCCACCCCTCTTCTCACCCCTTTTCTTATCCCTCACCCCTCTTCTCACCCCTTTTCTTACCCCTCACCCCTCTTCTCACCTCACTTCTTACCCCTCACCCCTTTTCTTATCCCTCTCCCCTCTTTTTATCCCTCACCCCTCTTCTCACCCCTTTTCTTATCCCTCAACCCTCTTCTCACCCCTTTTCTTATCCCTCACCCCTCTTCTCACCTTTTTTCTTATCCCTCACCCCTCTTCTCACCCCTCTTCTTATCCCTCACCCCTCTTCTCACCCCTCTTCTTACACCTCTTTTCACCTCTCTTCTCACCCCTCTTCTCACCCCTCTTCTCACCCCTCTTCTCACCCCTCTTTTTACCCCCTCTTCTTACCCCTCACCCCTCTTCTTACCCCTCTTCTTACCCCTCACCCCTCTTCTCACCGCTTTTCCTACCCCTCTTCTTACCTCTCACCCCTCTTCTCATTTCTCTTCTCACCGATCTTCTTACCCCTCTTCTTACCCCTCACCCCTCTTCTTACCCCTCACCCCTCTTCTCACCGCTCTTCTTACCCCTCTTCTTACCCCTCTTCTCACCCCTCTTCTCACCTCTCTTCTTACCCCTCACCCCTTTTTTTACCCCTCTTCTTACCCCTCACCCCTCTTCTCAATCCTCTTTTCACCCCTCTTCTCACCCCTCTTCTTACCCCTCTTCTTACCCCTCACCCCTCTTCTTACCCCTCACCCCTCTTCTTATCCCTCACCCCTCTTCTCACCCCTCTCCTCTCCCCTCTTCTCACACCTCTTCTCACCCCTCACCCCTCTTCTCACCCCTCTTCTGACCCCTCACCCCTCTTCTCACCCATCTTCTCACCCCTCTTCTCACCTCTTTTCTATCCCCTCTCCTCACCCCTCTTCTCACACCTCTTCCCACCCCTCACCCCTCTTCTCACCCCTTTTCTCACCCCTCACCCCTCTTCTCACCCCTCATCTCACCCCTCTTCTTACCCCTCTTCTCACTCTCACCCCTCTTCTTACCCCTCTTCTAACCCCTCTTCTCACCCCTCACCCCTCTTCTCACCCCGCTTCTCACCCCTCACCCCTCTTCTCACCCCTCTTCTCATCCCTCTTCTCAGCTCTCTTCTCACCCTTCTTCTTACCCCTCACCCCTCTTCTCACCCCTCTTCTCACCTCTCTTCTCACCCCTCTCCTCACCCCTTTTCTCACACCTCTTCTCACCCCTCACCCCTCTTCTCACCCTTCTCACCCCTCACCCCTCTTCTCACCCCTCTTCTCACCCCTTTTCTCACCCCTCTTCTTACCCCTCTTCTTATACCTCTTCTCACCTCTCTTCTTACTCCTCACCCCTCTTCTCACTCCTCTTCTCACCCCTCTTCTTACCCCTCTTCTTATCCTTCTTCTCACCTCTCTTCATACCCCTCACCCCTCTTCTCACCCCTCTTCTCACCCCTCTTCTCACCCCTCTTCTTACCCCTCTTCTTATCCCTCTTCCCACCTCTCTTCTTACCCCTCACCCCTTTTCTCACCCCTCTTCTTACCCCTCTTCTGATCCCTCTTCTCACCTCTCTTTTTTTACCTCTCATCCCTCTTCTCACCCCTCTTCTCACCCTCTTCTTACCCCTTTTCTCACCCCTCTTCTCACCCCTCTTCTTACCCTTCTTACCCCTCTTCTCACCCATCACCCCTCTTCTCACCTCTCTTCCTAACCCTTAACCCGTCTTCTCACCTCTCTTCTTACCCCTCACCCTTCTCACCCCTCTTCTTACCCCTCACCCCTCTTCTCACCTCTCTTCTCACCCCTCACCCCTCTTCTCACCTCTCTTCTTACCCCTCACCTTTCTTCTCACCCCTCTTCTCACCCCTCTTCTCACCCCTTTTCTCACCCCTCTTCTTACCCCTCTTCTTATCCCTCTTCTCACCTCTCTTCTTACCCCTCACCCCTCTTCTCACCCCTCTTCTTACCCCTCTTCTCACCCCTCTTCTAACCCCTCTTTTCACCCCTCTTCTCACCCCTCTTCTTACCCCTCTTTTCACCCATCACCCCTCTTGTCACCTCTCTTCTTACCCCTCACCCCTCTTCTCACCCCTCTTCTTACCCCTCACCCCTCTTCTCACCTCTATTTTTACCCATCACCCCTCTTCTCATCTCTCTTCATACCCCTCACCCCTCTTCTCACCCCTCTTCTTACCCCTTTTCTTATCCCTCATCCCACCTCTCTTCTTACCCCTCACCCCTCTTCTCACCCCTCTTCTCACCCCTCTTCTTACCCCTCTTCTGATCCCTCTTCTCACCTCTCTTTTGTTACCCCTCATCCCTCTTCTCACCCCTCTTCTCACCCCTCTTCTTACCCCTTTTCTCACCCCTCTTCTCACCCCTCTTCTCTCCCCTCTTCTCACCCCTCTTCTTACCCCTCTTCTTACCCCTCTTCTTACCCATCACCCCTCTTCTCACCTCTCTTCTTACCCCTCACCCCTCTTCTCACCTCTCTTCTTACCCCTCTTCTCACCCCTCTTCTTACCCCTCACCCTTCTCACCTCTCTTCTTACCCCTCACCCCTCTTCTCACCCCTCTTCTTACCCCTCACCCCTCTTCTCACCTCTCTTCTCACCCCTCACCCCTCTTCTCACCTCTCTTCTTACCCCTCACCCCTCTTCTCACCCCTCTTCTCACCCCTCTTCTCACCCCTCTTCTCACCCCTCTTCTTACCCCTCTTCTTATCCCTCTTCTCACCTCTCTTCTTACCCCTCAACCCTCTACTCACCCCTCTTCTTAGCCTCTTCTCACCCCTCTTCTCACCCCTCTTCTCACCCCTCTTCTCACCCCTCTTCTTACCCCTCTTCTCACCCATCACCCTTCTTCTCACCTCTCTTCTTACCCCTCACCCCTCTTCTCACCCCTCTTCTTACCCCTCACCCCTCTTCTCACCTCTCTTTTTACCCATCACCCCTCTTCTCATCTCTCTTCTTACCCCTCACCCCTCTTCTCACCTCTCTTCTTACCCCTCACCCCTCTTCTCACCTCTCTTCTTACCCCTCACCCCTCTTCTCACCTCTCTTCTTACCCCTCACCCCTTTTCTGACCCATCACCCCTCTTCTCACCCCTCTTCTCACCCCTCTTCTCACCTCTCTTTTTACCCATCACCCCTCTTCTCATCTCTCTTCTTACCCCTCACCCCTCTTCTCACCTCTCTTCTTACCCCTCACCCCTCTTCTCATCTCCCTTCTCACTCATCACCCCTCTTCTCACCCCTCTTCTTACCCCTCACCCTCTTCTGACCCATCACCCCTCTTCTCACCCCTCTTCTCACCCCTCTTCTTACCCCTCACCCCTCTTCTCACCACTCTTCTTACCCCTCACCCCTCTTCTCACCCCTCTTCTCACCCCTCCTCTTACCCCTCTTCTTACCCCTCACCCCTCGTCTCACCCCTTTTCTTACCCCTCACCCCTCTTCTTACCCCTCTTCTCACCCCTCTTCTTACCCCTCTTCTTACCCCTCACCCCTCTTCTCACCCCTCTTCTCACCTCTCTTCTCACCCATCACCCCTCTTCTCACCCCTCTTCTTACCCCTCACCCCTCTTCTCACCCATCACCCCTCTTCTCACCCCTCTTCTTACCCCTCACCCCTCTTCTCACCACTCTTCTTACCCCTCACCCCTCTTCTCACCCCTCTTCTCACCCCTCTTCTCACCCCTCCTCTTACCCTTCTTACCCCTCACCCCTCGTCTCACCCCTCTTCTTATCCCTCACCCCTCTTCTTACCCCTCTTCTCACCCCTCTTCTCACCCCTCTTCTTACCCCTCACCCCTCTTTTTACCCCTCTTCTTACCCCTCACCCCTCTTCTTACCCCTCTTCTGACCCCACACCCCTCATCTTACCCCTCACCCCTCTCTTCATTTCTCTTCTCACCGCTATTCTTACCCCTCTTCTAATCCCTCACCCCTCTTCTTACCCCTCTACTCACCCCTCTTCTCACCCCTCTTCTTACCCCTCACCCCTCTTTTCATTTCTCTTCTCACCGCTCTTCTTACCCCTCTTCTCACCCCTCTTCTCACCCCTCTTCTCACCTCTCTTCTTACCCCTCACCCCTCTTCTCAACCCTCTTTTCACCCCTCTTCTCACCCCTCTTTTTATCCCTCTTCTTACCACTCACCCCTCTTCTTACCCCTCACCCCTCTTCTTATCCCTCACCCCTCTTCTCACCCTCTTCTCACCCCTCTTCTTACCCCTCTTCTTACCCCTCTTCTCACCCCTCTTCTCTCCCCTCTTCTTACCCCTCACCCCTCTTCTCACCCCTCACCCCTCTTCTTACCCCTCACCACACTTCTTACCCCTCACCCCTCTTCTTACCCTCACCCCTCTTCTTATCCCTCACCCCTCTTCTCACCCTCTTCTCACCCCTCTTCTTACCCCTCTTCTCACCCCTCTTCTCTCCCCTCTTCTTACCCCTCACCCCTCTTCTCACCCCTCACCCCTCTTCTTACCCCTCACCACACTTCTTACCCCTCACCCCTCTTCTTACCCCTCACCCCTCTTCTTACCCCTCCCCCCTCTTCTTATCCCTCACCCCTCTTCTCACCATCTTCTCACCCCTCTTCTCACCCCTCTTCTCACCCCTCTTCTCACCCTCTTCTCACCCCTCTTATCACCCCTCTTCTTACCCCTCTTCTCACCCCTCTTTTTACCGCTCACCCCTCTTCTTATCCCTCACGCCTCTTCTCACCCTTCTTCTTATCCCTCACCCCTCTTCTCACCTCTTCCAACACCTCTTCTCATCCCTCTTTTCATCCCTCTTCTCCCCTCTTTTCACCCCTCTTCTCACCCTTCACCCCTCTTCTCACCCCTCTTCTCACCCCTCTCCTCACCCCTCTTCTCACCCCTCACCCCTCTTCTTACCCCTCTTCTTACCCCTCACCCCTCTTCTCACCCCTCTTCTCAGCTCTCTTCTTACCCCTCACCCCTCTTCTCACCCCTCTTCTCACCCCTCTTCTTACCCCTCTTCTTACCCCTCTTCTCACCCCTCTTCTTACCGCTCACCCCTCTTCTCACCCCTTTTCGAACTCCTCTTCTTACCCCTCACCCCTCTTCTCACCCCTCCTCTCACCCCTTTTCTCACCCCTCTTCTTACCCCTCACCCCGCTTCTCACCCCTCCTCTCACCCCTCTTCTCACCCCTCTTCTCACCACTCTTCTCACCCCTCTTCTCACCCCTCACCCCTCTTCTCACCCCTCTTCTTATCCCTCACCCCTCTTCTTACCCCTCACCCCTCTTCTCACCCCTCTTCTTACCCCTCTTCTTACCGCTCACCCCTCTTCTCACCCCTCTTCTCACCCCTCTTCTTACCGCTCACCCCTCTTCTCACCCCTCTTCTCACCCCTCTTCTTACCCCTCACCCCTCTTCTCACCCCTCTTCTCACCCCTCTTCTCACCCCTCTTCTTACCCCTCACCCCTCTTCTCACCCCTCTTCTCACCCCTCTTCTTACCCCTCACCCCTCTTCTCACCCCTCTTCTCACCCCTCTTCTTATCCGTCACCCCTCTTCTTACCCCTGTTCTTACCCCTCTTCTTATCCCTCAGCCCTCTTCTCACCTCTTTTCTTATCCCCCACCCCTCTTCTCACCCCTTTTCTTATCCCTCACCCCTCTTCTCACCCCTTTTCTTACCCCTCACCCCTCTTCTCACCTCACTTCTTACCCCTCACCCCTTTTCTTATCCCTCCCCCCTCTTTTTATCCCTCACCCCTCTTCTCACCCCTTTTCTTATCCCTCAACCCTCTTCTCACCCCTTTTCTTATCCCACACCCCTCTTCTCACCTTTTTTCTTATCCCTCTATCCTCTTCTCACCCCTCTTCTTATCCCTCACCCCTCTTCTCACCCCTCTTCTTACCCCTCTTTTTACCTCTCTTCTCACCCCTCTTCTCACCCCTCTTCTCACCCCTGTTCTCACCCCTCTTTTTACCCCTCTTCTTACCCCTCACCCCTCTTCTTACCCCTCTTCTTACCCCTCACCCCTCTTCTCACCGCTCTTCCTACCCCTCTTCTTACCTCTCACCCCTCTTCTCATTTCTCTTCTCACCGCTCTTCTTACCCCTCTTCTTACCCCTCACCCCTCTTCTTACCCCTCACCCCTCTACTCACCGCTCTTCTTACCCCTCTTCTTACCCCTCTTCTCACCCCTCCTCTCACCTCTCTTCTTACCCCTCACCCCTTTTTTTACCCCTCTTCTTACCCCTCACCCCTCTTCTCAATCCTCTTTTCACCCCTCTTCTCACCCCTCTTCTTACCCCTCTTCTTACCCCTCACCCCTCTTCTTACCCCTCACCCCTCTTCTTATCCCTCACCCCTCTTCTCACCCCTCTCCTCCCCCCTCTTCTCACACCTCTTCTCACCCCTCACCCCTCTTCTCACCCCTCTTCTGACCCCTCACCCCTCTTCTCACCCATCTTCTCACCCCTCTTCTCACCTCTTTTCTATCCCCTCTCCTCACCCCTCTTCTCACACCTCTTCCCACCCCTCACCCCTCTTCTCACCCCTTTTCTCACCCCTCACCCCTCTTCTCACCCCTCTTCTCACCCCTCTTCTTACCCCTCTTCTCACTCTCACCCCTCTTCTTACCCCTCTTCTAACCCCTCTTCTCACCCCTCACCCCTCTTCTCACCCCGCTTCTCACCCCTCACCCCTCTTCTCACCCCTCTTCTCATCCCTCTTCTCAGCTCT